>JAECUM010068437.1:0-13685 GCA_016617855.1 Megalonaias nervosa
GCTGTTTTAGATAGTCTGTTGAAAATTTTATTAACATCATCTATTAAATTTTTTAGTAACCACACGGCAGGATTTTTACCCCTATACAATTTTATTGGACTTGAAAAATTATCGTTTGCGCAACAAACTACTTTATAAGCTCCTCCACAGGGAACATGTTGTTGTATTTTTCTGGTGCTTGA
Organism: Megalonaias nervosa; assembly: GCA_016617855.1. NCBI lineage: Eukaryota > Metazoa > Mollusca > Bivalvia > Unionida > Unionidae > Megalonaias > Megalonaias nervosa. Next base: position 183 of record JAECUM010068437.1, read on the forward strand.
TTTATTTGGATCATTTTCTGCGCCTGCCACAGGAACAAGTAAACAGTCGAAGTCAGTGTAAATAACAAACGGAATACTTAATTTATGATTATAATTTTTAAATTTTAAAACTTTTTCTTTCTCTTTTGGCATTGTTCTTTTTTGAACATTAACACAGTATTTAACATGATCTTGCAGTTTTTAATCCTTAGAAAAACCTTGTAAACAACGATAACAGAAATATTTCTTATTTTTATCTCTATTATATTGTCTACCAACTAGGCCGTTAAAGCATTTTATCCAAACGTAATGTCCTTTATAAAACAGCAAGTTTATTGTGTTTTGTGTAGCTTTTTCTGAGATGTATCTGGGATAGACATTTTCACGCTTTTCACGCTCGTCAACACCAAACACATTAACTGAAATATTATTTTCCTTTTCAGACTTTGGTATTTGATTTTCTGCAACTGGAAAGTTAATGTCATTAAAATTTAATTTTGATGCGTGACTAATATACTTGTCGACGCGATCAGCATTTTTTTCTGCTGGAAACATCGCAGAGAGAACAGCCCATTGGAAACATTTGTTATCAGAGTTCTTTACGTTTATGCAACATTTTTTGTTTTTAATCTTTTGAGGAAGGTCCATATACGAACTACCGCGACGCATGTTATATCTTGCTGTGTGAAATAAAACTTCCTCCACCACCTCAAATTTCCAATCTGATCCTGATGCAGTAAATTCTTCCAATTTTTTTATTTATTTACTGAGGAAATATTTGTTCCAACTAATATTTTTCGTGATTTAGCTGTTAAATATGGTTCGGTAATCTCTGTATCTTTTTGAGGTGCATGTAACTTTGATAAAATAACATGATACTGTACTATTAGTTTGATACTTTTATGTACTGCAAGTTCTCGCGTTACAGTCGGATGTAGAAGATGAAACAAATTTGTAGAATTAAAATTTGCTAAAATATTTTGATTATCAAATTTATAACTGTTATCAAATCCTGCAAAAGCGGTAGCTATTTTTGTAGGTTTTCCTATAAGGCTTTTGTTTGGTTATATCTCGCAATTCCAGCATTGTTATATAACATTTTATATATTTAATTGATATTGCTAGTTGAAAAATCAATTAGAGATATAAATTGTTTAAGGTATAATGACACAAAATTTGAGTTACATAAGACTGACGGCAGAGGAACAGGAAGAATATCATGTTCATCCGAAGTACAACTTGTATGCGGGAAATATGTTAGGTTCAGTGATTCACGTCAAGTACGGAAAACCGTTTGGTAAATCAACACCAGCTGGTTATAAGATTAGCGTAAAATCGGAAGGAGATACCGAGAGAGTTGAAATGTTTAGAAAAGATTTTATTTATACATTTTTTTGCAATGAAATTTCAGAAGGACAACGAGTTTAAAGAGTAAATAACTCAATTAACGATGATAATATTGAAAACGTGTCTTTACAAGATGAATTTCAGCCGCATCCCGTGTTTGATCTCTACGAGGAAAATGATAATGGAATTATTCGAAATATCCAAACGAAAAAAACTTGTTGGTTTTATGAGCAACAGCGGTTATCTTAGAATAAATGTCAGAGGAACACAAACAGATCAAGTTGGTTATTATAGCCACAGATTTGTTTACGAAACTTTGAACGGACCTATACCCGATGGTTTAGTGATAGACCACGCCAACCGTGTCAAAACAGATAATCGTCTAGAAAACCTCGAACGTCACGCAGAAAGAAAATAGCAGGCGAGGAAACACAGGTAATTAAAATAATTTTAGTAAAGTTAAACCTGTTGTTTCATTTAATCTTGAAACAGATGAGGAACTAAAATTTCCTTCAATAACAGCTGCGGCAAGATATTTTAAGATAAATTCAGCAACAATGAAGAGAGTTGCAGATGGACTAACAAATACGGCAACATCACAATCGACATTTGACAGAATCATCTTCAAATACGACAAGTAATTATATTTTCTAGCTCTTTTTTAGTTAGGCAATTGTGAGCAAATATTAAAACATCATCTTTGTTACATTTTAGCGTCATTACTGCGCTATCATTATGTTTATTTTTTTCTGCCGCTGTTAGCAGAATTTTATTAGATTCACCTTGCATCAGATTAACGTTGACAGAATAAGAACTATATCCCGACAAACATTTTTGCACTGCTTCGGCTAATTCTCTGTAATTTAATATATCAACTTTTTGATGATCTTTTATCTCGTTAGTCATCTTATTATTGTAAATTAGATAAAAATATATTATAATAGGGACTTGATGAAACGACTTGCTGATATAATCGCAGACGATAATTTTACACCGCAATATAATCGCGGAGGAGATTTTATAGTCGCAGATAAACACAACTCTGTTGGTTATACAGAAAACGATATTCTATTTAACAACGACGACGAACAAGACGAAATTGTTGGCGTGGTTGATAAAAAAAATTACAGCAGACCGACAACTGGACGATATGATGTTAAGTGTCATATCACAAAGAAAATCTCAAAATTTAATTTTTCAGTAGATGAAAATCAGTCTTTTTGGCGGCTGATAAAACCCTTTTTAAACATTAAAATTCCAGACTGACAGAAAAATATAAAATTCGACTTTATATTTGTCAAGATATTTAACCTAATGATGATCTCTGACGATCGCAGACAATATCTAATATCGTTATGTAAACCAGTAAAATGTAAATCTGTCAAACGTAAGTACGAGGAAATTCATATCAATATTATTTTAATATAGATTTAGTTGGGACCCAGCTGTTAAATTTATCGCTGTAGCCACGCCACTTGACAATGCTTTAATTACCTTTTGTCCTGATAACTTTTTCAATAACGAAAACATCTTTCTCAGTCTTTTTTGCAGTTCCTGCTCTTAAAAAGTACCTGTTATTGGCTCACCCAATAAATCCTTTAGTGCATATGTTACAGGTATTGTCAGTAAAACTTTATCAACAACAAATACTTCTTCGCTCCAGTTTGGGGTAAATCCTTTTTCAAATGTTTTTTTCGTCAGAGAAATTCTAACTCGATCACCAACTTTAAATTTATATCTGCGATACGTGTTTTCATTTGCAAGAATTGGATTTTTAATTACGTCGCTTGGTGACATTTTTATTGATCTGTGCTTCTTGTTATTATAATTATCAACAATCTGCTGTAGATCGTCGATGTATTTATTTGTATTTTTAGCTGTCAAATGTTTATATATCAGCTCGTTTAATGTGAGATTAAGTATCTCGACGACGACACTTTTTCCTTCGTTTCCTGTAACATACTTTTTAATGTTATTTTGTTCCAGAAACTGTTCGAATTTTTTATTAAAAAACTCTGCTCCGTGATCGGTCCAGACCTTATTCGGCCTTCATTCCGTACTAACGATCACCTGTTTTAACGCATCAGTTATTGATGTTCTGGTTTTATCCGAAACAGGTATACTAAACGCGCATTTACTAAAAACATCTATGACGTTAAAAAGATATTTCTTTAGAGTGCCATCAGCGCCAACGTTAAACTTACTGAGGCCTGACACATCAACTAAATCTATCGCCCAGATATCGTCAACGGCATTTGCGACAACTTTACGTCGCGGAAATTATTTTTTTTTAGGTTTATGTAATTGAGACGCAAGATCATCGTATAATTCTTTTCCGAGACCTAACTTATATTTTGTTCCTATCATTCCTTGAGCTAACCTTCTATCAAATCGTTCTCGCATATTTGTAGGCTCCATATCGCTTAGTTCATGTAGCATTACTTTATCACAGTCTGATTTTGAGCTCTCTGCACGAACGTCATCAGGACGTTCTATATCACGATAACAAATATCATGACACCTCGCTATTGCATCAACTTGATTATAAGGCTCTTGTCCGGGCAACGGATTGTCGTTTTCATCTAACTGTTTGTCCAGTGGATTGAACGGCCCAGTGTATTTATGACCAGGCAATGTCCAACCTGATTTTGGTTTTGGTAACTTTCCAATAAATTTGTGAATGTCAATACCGCTGCAAATTACCTCACGGCGATTTAATGATTGACAGTACGTAACAATTTTATCTTGCTCGATACAAAGATTTTTATCACAATCACAATTACATTTCATTTTATTTTATTCTGTCGCATAAAAACTTAAAATATTGACTTTTTTTGTAGGTTTTTAGTCAGTTAATCATCTACTAAAATAGCCTTGTCAGGGCACATTCCAGCTCCGGATAATTTCTTTAAAAACATACTTTTTTTCTACCGCAAACAGCGCAAATGCTTTTTAACATTGTTCTATTATTTTTTGTTTTTTCCGTTGTCTCATCCTTATTTGTTTTCTTTTTAGTTTTACATTTGAGACAGTATGTTGACATATTCATTAGTTTAGATAAAATTGATTGCAATCTCATCATTTGCGTGAGAAGGTTTCTTGTCAAATTGCAAAATAATCTTTAAAAAATCAGGGAATTGGGACATCTGTCGGATGAACATAATACAATAATAACCACAAGCTGATGTTCCAACCGGCTGTAGATAATTGGATGAGTAATTTATTTTTTGAAATTTTTTAAAAATATATTTTTTATAAGATCACTCGGAGGAAGTTCGAACGAATCAAAATAATTATTATCGTAGACAGCAACCCACTGAGTGCCTGATCCATCATTGAAGTTTTGTATATTTACAACACACGAACCACCTGCTGGTATATTATGTAATTCGTCTTTGGAATATACTCCACGAAATCCGACAATGTCATTAAATTTTTCAATAATATCGAAATTACTTAACGGCGGTGACATCGTCACTGGCGTCAACGACGACGAAGTCGTTGTCAACGTCGTCTGGTGCCTGGTAGAGTCATTCCACGTTCTATCCCTAGCAGGTTTGGAATTAGACTGCCTGCTAACCCTGCTAGCAGCGGAGTGAAAGGAATAATTCCTCCTTGTTTTGTTTTTCTTGGCGACTTCTTTTTTAGATTTTGTCGCTGGCGATTTTGTTGCTGACGATTTCTTTTTAGCTGGCATGATATTATTTATTATTATATAAAATTTGTTTGATTCCGTCTCCAGATACCGCCTTTATAGTTGCTCGAGATACTGCCCCTGACTCTGCCGCTAGTCCCAGTGTTCCTAATACAGGTAGAATCTTTTGTAAAATTACAGAAAGTGCTGGTCCAAAATATCCGCCGTGTTTTGCCATAAATTTTACCTGTGCAACAGATAGTTTGAGAACAAAATGTTTTCCCTGATCTAGCCTATTGATTTGGTTTTGAGTTAACATTACTTTCACTGCGGCGGCGTTCGTCTTTGGGGATATCATTACAGAGACAGAATTACGTTTGGCAACCGCCGCTGATAATTGTTTAATTTGACCGGGTGTAAGGTATATTTCTCTAGCTGTGTATTCGGTTTTCATTTTATATTTGTTTGTTAGAATAAACTTGGATAGTCATTCTACCTTTGTTAATTTTTCTGTTAAATTTTTATATTCTCCTTCTGGCCAATCTCGAATTTTGTCAATGTCTTTGATATCATGTCTACTAATAAAACCTTCATATTCTTCATATAATTTTTTTTACGTGCATTTTTTTCTATAAAATTTTATCTGATCTTCGATAGACATTATTCCTGCGATAGATTCAGTCATCATTTTTTGTTTCTCAGTTAATTCCTTAGTTTGCTCTGATAAATTTTGTATCAACCTTCTTAATTCAGCTGGATTAACCGTCAATCTTGCAATAGCACGTTGAAACTCAAGAGGGTTGTTTGTTGATCTATCAAATTCAGCCTGTCGTGCAACAGGATCAGCAATTGTACTCACAACTTCCTCTACAATTTTTTTAGTTTCCTCTTTTGATCTTTCTCCGAGTAAACCTAACAACCCTTTATCTTTCTTTTTTTTTCTTCTAGTTCTTCCGGAGATAATACTGATAATTCTGATTGTTTGCCAAGTACTGCTTCGGTGACAGGTTTAAAAAGTTTGGTGGTTTCTTCTTCTGCAACACGTTGTCCCCGACGAGCTTCTTCCACCCTTTTCTTAAAAGCAAATTGAGATGCTGCAAGTTTCTTCAATAATTCATTTTTTTTTTATGATAATCCAATATTTATTTTTACACGCGATATAAAATTCGTCTAGAGAAATGTGTCAATACAACAGCGAAACATTTTATCCGGATCATGTGCTAGTTTGTCAAACAAAAAGAAATTGTATTTGTCTTTGGTTGCTGGATGATATAATTCAATAAATTTATCTTTTGTTACGTCACCGCATTGCTCGTTTGCAATATTTCTCACATCAACATTATCAAGTCCAGGAAATAATATAAAACATCCTGTATTTCGCCTAATAAATCTGTCAATGTTATAAAAGCCTTACATTGTTTTTTTTTACGCGATAACGAAAAATACGACTTAATCTTATTAATCTCTTCGTTGTTTAACGGAATATCGTCAAATACAATTATTTTATCCTCGGACGAATCAAGTTCGTTGACAGGAATTAATTCCTCTGGTTGTTTTATTAAAAATATATCATCACTAGCGTCAAGCTCATCACGAAGTTTATCGTTGTGTTCGCGTAATAACTCATATTTATCTTGTTGGGGATTAATTGTGTAGATATATACCTTATCGTAGTTAAAGTTATCGTTGAGTAAGAGATTTAGCAAAAGGTTTGTTTTAAAAGAACCTGTACGACAAACAATAAGACAATGACAATCTGGAAGTTCGTTATTATGTTTATGTTTGATTAATCGTTTGGTGTCAAAATTTAATATCGTTGACTTCGCCGTTGTTGTTATACAATTTTATGTTATATAATTTACATAATATGACCTATTATACAAACTTTGGAACAGCACTTACAGGATCTGTTTCCGCTGACGAACCAATAATAACTGATACATCATCGCTAGTCAGAGAAACCGGCGACACAATGACAGGAAACCTGTTTATGACGAATCAACGAGCACTTGGTTTAGAAACAAATTATCTGCCAATAAATGTTGTTGATACACAAGCTGTGAGTTATGCACAACTAAAATCTGTTGACGGTAACAAACTATCACTGACAGGAGTAACTTTAAGCGGTAACTTGGATATGTTAGGAAGAAAAAAAAAATTAGAAAATGCGTATCCGCCAAGAAACTTATATCAAACACAAGCTGTAAGTTATTTACAGTTGAAGTATGTTGATGATAACAAGCTTGATAAAACCGGTAGAACTGTTACAGGCGATACTAACATGTCAATTAAAAAAATTATTGGGTTGGAAACCGAGTATCCACCAGAAAATGTTGATAGCACGCAAGCGGTGAGTTATACGCAACTAAAATCCGTTGACGATAATAAACTTAACAAGGCCGGCGATACAATGACAGGTAACCATGTAATGAGCAAAAACTCAAAAATAACTGGATTACCGACAACTTCACCACCAGCTAATGAGACTGATGCTATTAGTTTTGCTCAGTTAAGAGGAGCACTTGTTCCGTATTTAAGACAATCCGGTGGACCAATGTCAGGTAATATAAATATGAGAAACAACAAAATAACTACGACATATGTTCCAATTAACCATACTGATCTAACGAATAAAGCGTACGTTAACAGTGTGTTTAGTGGTGGTATAAAATAATCCAAAAACAATGTTGGGTATATTCCAACACTTTTTAAGGCAACTGATAACCGAGTTGGGTTTGAGGTAAGCGCATCATCATATTATCCTGAAAATTATCCTTATTATGCTTTCTCTGGCAGACAAGAATGGACTACTAACGGAGACGTTGAAAATTTTTGGATTAAAATTAAATGTTCCATATCAGTTGCTGTTTCGCAATTTCATTTGCGATGTCGGTTAAACTCTAGTGTTGGTCGAATTTATAATTGGCGATTGGAAGGTTCAAACGATGACATCGACTGGGTAATATTATACAGTAAAACAGACACTTATATTTCAACAACATAATATTTTACGATTCCGACAGAAAAGACTGTCAACAAGTCCTTGTATTTCCGAGTTTATGTTATCGCTGCTGAACATCCGTTTCCAGAACTTACAGCATTCAAATATATACACTTGATGATCAGATTTAATCTAACGTTGTAAAATAAATGCCACAAATACTCACATTCATTGCGAGAGAATTTTATGATAATATTTTTTACCCCAAAATAGATGTTGGGGACGAATCACTATCAGCACGTGTGATAAATACTAGGAAATTTTTTTTTAATTCCAATGATAAACTCTCCATTGTCAGAAGAAGAAACAAAATTTTATTCTCGTTATGCATATGCGAGGACCACAACTACTTAAAGCAATAAGAGACTTTGATATTATAAGCAGTTACTGTCATCCTGATGATTGTATAGAAGAAAATAAACAAATTGAAATCCTGCTAGAAAAAATATTGCTCGAGCCTTATCTTGAAAATCTAGATTTGATTATAAAATCGAACTTAATAAAAGAACGAGCTTATGGTGAAAGAGTAGATTTAAAAGAACAAGTAAACAATATCCATGATGACCTCGACAAACTAGCGGAATCTAAGATAATAGGAATAAAAAGGAACAAAAAGTTATACAATAGTTTTTCAAAACGAAATTTTTTTAAACATCTCGGCATGTACTACCACGACATGGAAACCCTAGTTAAAGTTGTTAGAATGACGCCGGATACAGAGTTAATTATAAAAGCATACTCAAACGCACTCCTACCAATGATGCGTAAAAAAACCCCAGAATTTGATCCGATTATTGTTAACAAATCTCTAGCGATAATCAAAGATTTTGACAATGAAATTAGTGATCTCAGCGATGATAAGCGAGAAAAGTTTTTTTTTTGAGGAAGTCAATCGAACAACATTTGGTGTAGGGATTGGTTCTTCTTACGTCACAGGTGAAAAAAATGATGCTCCACTTCCATCACTCCAACGCTCTAGACAATTGTCATTACGAAATTATTACAATGAAGTCGAGAAAATGTTCACAAAACAATACGAAAAATTATGGCTTAGAGTAAATACTTTTACTCAAATTACCTTTCTTGGACGAAAATCACTCCAAAAATTAATGCTGATAAATTTCGTAGTCGCATATGCATTATCAGACAACATCTTGTCCTCAAAAATTTTACTTTGAATCAAATAAGCTTGGTACTTGGGTTTATTGATGAAACAGAGAGAGAATTCGGTAATTTGGTGAATGAAACAGATTTTTATGAACGCGAAGTAGAAAACACGTTTGATTCCTACAGTTGGTTAAAGAAAATGAGGTATTGACAGATGAACGATATAAGTATACTTCGTCAGATGTTTATGACAAGTATAGAGATTTTATAGCTGATCCTAACAATAATAAGTTTCGTGAATTTCTTGATTCGATTGTTGGTGCTACAGTTTTTGATACTGTATAAAAATTGTAAACAAATATTGTATAATGAAAAAACAGATTTCAATCATATTTCAGAAGAAATTCCAAAACAAGATGTTGACTCTCTAATGGAATATTACAGATATTATCATAAAAACCTTTGGTGTGTAAAACAATGTTACAAGTATTACAGCAGAATACTTCGAGTAATATCACATTTACCACTGCTCATGACAAGCTCTGGTATAATTTCGAGTGGCGCATCGTTAAATCTGTTTTTCTTAATAATATCTGGTGTTGGCGTTTCTTTTCCAACAGCGTGTAAAAAAAATGAGCCTCGACTTCAGACCAAAAAAAAAGTTCTTGTAAAACAGCAAGTATCACTTACAAAAATTTACTTGATCAGATAAGATCTTATTTGCGAGGTGTAAAATAATGATATGGACGACTTAATAGTTAGGTATTATTGACAGTATGTTAACAGATATTCTGCCAATGAGAGTTAGCAAGTACGAAAAAGATTTTAAAACACCATGGCTGGAACAGTCGTTTCTAGATCAGAGACCCCCTTACTTTGTCATGTGAAAGTCATCATCGGAGCTGAAGAAAAGGGTTTTGGAGGGGGAAGGGATCTATGAGCTAGAAACCTGGTTTTCCTTTACTACTGACATACTTCCTAAATAGATAAAGAATGCACTTCCAAAGTGATATTGCGAGTATTGCGATGAAAGTGATATCGCCACAGGGAATATCATTTATCTTCCACTGATAACGTTATATATATATATATATATATATATATATATATATATATATATATATATATATATATATATATATATATATTAAAACCTTCGTATCTTAAATAAAATACCTTATTTGAGTTGTAATTTGTGAAGTGGAAGATACCTGATAAGCTATACATGGTATCTGACAAAACAATATGTCATTTAGACTGTAGTGAAATCATAATATATTGAAACAAAACCCAGTAGAATATTGCAAATATTCTCTATTGTATCCTGAGATGCTGAGATAGCTCAAGTGATAAAGTTAGTATCATCTGTTTAGAAAGACTCTGTGTGTGTGCGTGTGTGTGTCATAGAAGAAACTCTGTCCCTCCCATATCTACCCTTTCTTTTATAAAACTTAATTCGAGAACACCTCCTAATATCTTAGAATGATTTTATAACTCTAACGCACAGTACAATTATAAATTGTTTCATTTAGCATAGTTTTCTTTGTAAAATATTTTTAGAAGTTTATGATGAAGTTTAGATGTCATAAAATTATTAGATTTCTTGCATGATGTAAATAATAACGTGAAAATATATCTGATAGATTATTTTATATATAAGACATCTCTTTGTTGATGCAATAGCATACAAACTTTTTATGGCACGCTATTTCATTTATAACAATCATATAAAATTTCAAAATAATTTCCTTTCTTCTCTTCTAACCAATTCATACTGGAATACACGACACTCTTACCATCCAATGCTACCCCAAACCACCCCCATCCCTTCCCCGACCCCTTTTAAGAATGAATCTTTTTTTGCCCTTGGGCCCTCACAATGGTTTTGATTCACTTTATTTGGGTTTCTTGTAAATCAGTATACTATCTGTCATTTCTTACTTAATGACTTTTACGATAATGCAGCCACATTATATTATTTTTTTAAAACTCTAACGCTAATCACCTAATCGCCCATGGATAATCGTCTGACCTCTTTTGCCTCCACCAATGAAACGCGATAGAAATGCAAACATTTATGTTTAAAACATATTTTGATCCCTACCGATTTTCGAAAACCCCTGAAACAACCTCCGAAGCAGCCCATATTCAGCTAAATGATAAATGAATTTGGGCGATAACGTTTCCTATGCAACGAATGCAATTGTACTGAAGGAATTATGGGAACGCGATTGTACTTCGCGAGTTGCCATTTAATAACAATCCGATTCGTCACATGTAACTTCTCTCATGCCTGATATATTCGGGCCACATTTGGGGGCTCTCTTCAGATAGTATGTACCTCTGAGAGTGAGAGGTGCAACGTTAAGTTGTTTCCATTTGCAACATGCACAATGGACAGAATGTTGCCATACATCTATGTTACTTTCATGTACTGTGGCTGACATTTCTTTGGATATTGTACTTGTGGAAATTGTACATGACCAAAGCACTCAGCTAACCAAAATTGATTGTTCCATGTATTCGACAGCTTGAATTAGTCTAAACTATACTATCGTTAATAACTATTCAGACAGGGGAAAAGAATATCCTAGACTAGGCAAAACCATCTTCTGAAAGTGCAATGAATAAATGAATGAATGAATATATATATATATATATATATATATATATATATATATATACTTTATATATATATATATATATATATATATATATATATACAACGTTATCAGCTTATATGTTTATAATTTACCTTTGATGTCCAAATCGTGAAAATGACGAAGCCGACGGATGAATCTTTTTCACTGAAGCACATCTTTAGTAAGGCCAAGCTGTAGATCGTATAATCCAAATTATACGCATCAATCATACACCAAAATAAAGGAAATTAAACGCTCTTTTGACAATACCTAAATATATACATGATATTTTAAATAGCCAGGAGAAATAGTGAGGAAAACCTGGGTAAATCTTTTTCTTGAAAAATCTAACCCTCTGCAAAATACGAAACCGTAAGACATAGATGAAAATTAATACAATTATTTTCTTATTTTCCTGTGATCATGTGTGATGTTCTCACCAAAACGGTACATTAATATTGTTGTTATGCGTGAAAATAAGCTAATTATGTTTATTTTGCGTTTGCTTGCAAAATATGTCTTGTAGCAGTATTGTGTGCAATTACATTTATTATTATGGGGAAATTAGAAGTCTTAAAACACAGAAGTGAAGTCAAATTAAGTTTAAAGCTGTTGCATTATTTGAGAAAAAAAGAATTAGTGAACAAATAAATGTTTCTTTTCATCCATTTGTAATGAAATTAAGGGAAAGCAATAACTTGTCCATCCCTGTTCAAACTATGAAATTTATTAGTGACATCTCAGGAATAAGTGTGGCTAGTTTATGTTCCTATCTTTCAGCATAACGTTGGTTCACATGTCGAAAAAATGTGCATTTTTATAATGGCTCACTTTTTTTTATGGGGGCGGGGGTGGGATGCGAGGCTTATGTGGGATATACTACTAATGAATACGGTTGTATGGGGATTCAAAACATGAGACTTATCCAAAAGGACTGGTTTGGTGTTTGCGACTTAAATGTTTCCGCTATGCAACCAATATTGAAACATACAGTAACGATACCTATATGGTCCTTATGAGGGGGCCCTATAGGTATTGTGTATTGTTTAGAGAGTGGCAGGTGTTAGATAAAGTTATTTGCACTTGAAACATGCACATTGGAGAAAATGTTGGCATGCCTATATGGTACTTTCATGTAATGTGATTGAAATTTATTTTAATTCTTTTAATTAGTTTAAACAAAAATCTTGTAGGAGAGACTAATAGAATTCAAAGGCGTTGTTAACAGTTACTGCAATACAGGAAATTTTAATGTAGAAAGAGAGTACTTTATTGCCAAGCATTTTAATGAAATATATGTTTGGGTGAATTTTCTGAAAGGAAGACAAGAACTGAGGCCTTGTTCAGCCAGAATGCCTCAGAATGGACCATGGATAGCCAAAAATATATAGACGGTCTGCCCGGTGAAACCGGAACTGGTGAGAACACCTCTCTCTCTCTCTGATTATATATTGCCAGGTGAGTTCTTCCAAATGCATGTCGTGGTTCGAAAGAATACGTGCAAGATAAATCAGACCTTGGATCCATACTATGCACACTTATTCAAGATGCAAAATTAAAATAAATTAGCAATAAATCGAATAATAAGCAAACATCATGGGAATACTTGATGATTGTGGAGGTGTGAACTCTGATATTCGGATATTTTCTTGTTTGGTCCATTTTTATATTTACATGCACTTATTGATGTGCAGGGAAAAATATCACCAACTTTATGTATCTGTGTGACTTGGGTCCTACTCGGAGTATCATTTCTTAATGAATGTGCGGATGGGGGAGGGGAATGCTATTGA
>JAECUM010068438.1:0-13654 GCA_016617855.1 Megalonaias nervosa
ATTTGCACCCTATAAAATCTGGTCAACTGCGTGTGGAACTTCAGTTTGCAGAAGCTCTCACTGAGACGGTCAACGTCATCCTGTATGCCGAATTCGATAATACCATAGAAATCAACAGTTTGAGAGAAGTCATTCTAGACTATTAGACACAATGGAAGACTCCTATCCCTCTTTAAACAATGGAGAATCTTTTGACATGGAATGGGAGGATAGCGTGAAAACAGAACCCCCAGACGAAGTCAAAGAGGACGAGGTAGTCAAGTCCAGATGGCCAGAACAAGAACAACATTTAGTGTCCTGTTTTGCTAAACACCTAGCGGATACAATTACGGAATTGAGTAAGAGAGATTGTTATGGATGTCAAAACGATCATCCCAGTCAAATTCAACACGATAAATCTATGATGATGAGTCAAGAAGAAAAATTGGACGAGTATCTGGACGAAGCTTGGAGTCTTATCTCAGAAGAAGCCGTGTTGCATGAGTGGTATAAAGGCTTGCGTGATCATTCCTGCCCACCATTGTCTACTCTAGAGATCTATCGCATCGAATCTCTCTTAGCCCAGAGTTGGTAGACAAGGCGAAGAAACGGCTACTTGACAGAGCGTTTCAAACAAAAAGTCAGAATTGAATTGATGACTTACCTGTGAAAAAAAAAAACAGCACAACAAAAAATGGATACCTGGGAACTTTATTACCTTTTGAACAACAGTTCGTATACTGCTTCTTGGAATCCTGTCGTGTGCGCTAAAGATGAATTACCTCATCGCAAACCTCAAGACCATCAAGCTTATGTCATCAACACGGACGAAAGTCATCTTCCAGGAACTCACTGGGTTGCCGTCTACTTCCCTCAAGAGGATTGTGTGGAATATTTTGATTTGTATGGATTACCCCCTTTGGAAGACGACATCATTGACTTTATGAGAAGAAATTCCCAGACGACACGATACAATAATGTGAAATTACAAGGCACAGATTCCATGTTGTGTGGACAATATTGTGTGTATTTTCTTCATCAAAGCAATCTTGGATATCCTTTAGAACATTTAGTGACTTATTTTGATCGTCACTCTTCTAGAAACGATGAGAAAGTAGATCGATGGTTTTGTGACCATTATGGTTATCTTTTATCTTTAGCTAGGAAACGTAGTGTATATCAATGGCCTCATGACTTCCATCAGTGGAAATCTCACATGATTTCACAACGTTGTCAACCTTGTCAAAAATGATTTGTTTGATATTATTGTTACTTGTTACTTGTTACTTGTTGGTCGAATAAACAATGTTGTGTTTTGAAAAATATGTGTCTGTGGTCTGTTTTCAAAAAACACTTTGAATATATGCTCTTTGACTTCTCTCTATCCCTCACCATGATATGAGCTATCATAGCGTTCCGACACTAAAACCGAGTAGGGATGTTTTCTATCGCGTCCGCGTTTGAACCATATAAAGCGGGTTGTTCTCCAGTTTGACCATCCACTGTTGACTCGTCTACCTATGAACATGCCTTCCAGACTAGCCGAGCTGAACGAAGCTTACGTCAATTTACATCGTGTCAGGCTAAACCTGATACCTAAACCTGAAGAGATAGAGAATGTCAGGATGTTAGCTATAGCCCAAGACCTAATAGAAGAGGTCTTCAGAGAGGAAATTAAGAAAGAACAAGAAGAATGGACTGAGAAGTACAGACTTCAGAAGAAGCAGAGAGAAGAACAACAGCAGCAACAACAGCAGCAGCAGGAAGAACCAGACAGAGGTTTTGTCGACTGCCGTGTGGACACCAAAGAGTTCTCTTTCTCTTTCCGCAGAAGCAGGCCGTATCGTGTAGGAAAGCCTGCTGACAGACGGGGACGCAATCTTAGACAGTAAAAAAAGATTGCCATCACTCCCGTTAACAACAAAACAGCCCTTTTCAGGGCTACCCAATACTCTAGAAAAGAGATACTAATTCAATTGCCAAAACTTTTAAGATTTTAAAAAATAAATAGAAGTGTGTCTATAAGCACTTCGTTTCTCTGTCTTGTGAATCGTGCATGTCTATGTTTGTAAGGAAAAAAGTCAAAAATCAACGTGAGTGCTTCTTTTAGGTCCGCGCGTTTTCATGTGATGGTAAGTTTGGGTGTTAGGGGATGTTTACCTTCACGTCCTTGCTTCAAGTATATAAAGCGACGCGATCGTCAGTCTGGCTACCCACGTTGACGTAGCAACTGCAACGAAATGAGCAGAATAACGAAACTACTAGATCTCCAGATGCACCTGGAGTATGCCAGGCGGTTGCTAGATGAGCTGGCTATGGAGGCTTTAACCGAAGGAGCCAGGCTTGAAGAGGAGGAGAAGAAAATGAAAGAAGAGGAGAAGAGAGGGATCCTACCTCACCTCATGCTAAGACCTCTATGTGAGGTCAAGCCTGAGGTGAGGACGCCTCCACAGACAGTAGGAGCACCACAACAAAGACAGCCACATCCTATGCAACCAGCACCACCAGTACCAAGAGCCGCTGTCCCCCAGAGAGAAACCTGGGAGGAGGAGGCATGGGAGGAATTGGAAAGACAGAGGCAAGAGTGGGAGCCTCGGCGTCAGCAGCATCATCCCAGGGTGTGGAATAGAAGAAGGAGGAAACAAGTGTTCACTATCCCTCAAACTGAGGAGTGGGATAGTGAAGCCAATCAACCTCCCTCTGCGCTTCCAACCACACGCATCAATTAGGAGCAGGACTGGAGCCGACGATGCGTGTGTGGTGCCCGCCCTGGGACATGTCATCATTAACCAGGTGCAACTGGAGTTCTAAAAAAACAGCCCTTCTCAGGGCTAGCCAGATCTCTAGAAAAGAGAGACTATTGAATTTGCCAATTCGTGTGAATGTAGAGTAGTGCGACTATAATCACTCACTCCTTTACTGATGTGTGTGTGTGTGTGTGTGTGTGTGTGTGTGTGTGTGTGTGTGTGTGTTTGCATGCGCATTCGTTTGTGAGGATAGTAAATAGGTGTGTTTTTTATGCTTTCTCTTTCGTTGGTGAGGATAGTAGATAGGTGTGTTTTATGCTTGCTCGTTCGTTGGTGTGGATAGTAAATAGGTGTGTGTTTTATGCTTTCTCGTTCGTTGGTGTGGATAGTATATGTGTGTGTGTTTTATGCTTGTTCGTTCGTTGGTGAGGATAGTAGATAGGAGTGTTTTATGCTTGTTCGTTCGTTGGTGTGGATAGTAAATAGGTGTCTGTTTTATGCTTTCTCGTTCGTTGGTGAGGATAGTAAATAGGTCTGTGTTTTATGCTTTCTCGTTCGTTGGTGTGGATAGTATATGTGTGTGTGTTTTATGCGTTCTCCTCCGTTGGTGTGGATAGTATATGGGTGTGTTTTTCTTCTCATCCCGATTGTGTGGTTAGTAGATAGGTGTGTTTTATGCTTTCTCGTTCGTTGGTGAGGATAGTAAATTTGTGTGTTTTGTGCGTTCTCCTTCGTTGGTGTGGATAGTATATGGGTGTTTTTTTCATCTCTTCCTTCGTTGGTGTGGATAGTATATGGGTGTTTTATGCTTGCTCGTTCGTTGGTGAGGATAGTAAATTTGTGTGTTTTGTGCGTTCTCCTTCGTTGGTGTGGATAGTATATGGGTGTTTTTTCATCTCTTCCTTCGTTGGTGTGGATAGTATATGGGTGTGTGTTTTATGCGTCATTCTTCGTTGGAGTGGATAGTATATCATATGTGAAGTGACCGTAAGGGATGTTTTCGTTCAGGTCCGTGCTTGAAGTATATAAAAGTATAGCGTTCGTCATTCGGGAGAGAAATAACCTTATAACCTAACACGCATGCGCATACTACACTAACGCCATACAACGATAAGTGACCACAAAGACGGACATAGGACAACAACACCAAGGACGGACCAAAGCAACACCAAAGAGAGGCCAACAACAGCAACAACAAAAGGAAGCCACCCCCAACAATAGAAATTGACCCGAACCACAACCGCAGTCGTGACCTTAAACACCGCTGGACCAAACCAATCACTGAACGGTTAAACCGAACGGAAAATAACAAAGGCAAGGGGTAGTCCAGGAAGCTCTACCTGCTATCCCACAATCCCGACCCCCCCCCCCCTTCTCATTACAGATTAACTGACACCAACAGGAACAAAGATCAACAAGAAACAGCAGCCAAAAGACATCAAGGAAAAGTTGGGTAACGGAAAAGAAAATAAAGAAGTCTAAAACACCTACAAGAAGAAACAGCAAACCTAACACACGAAAAGATAACAGCACAAGGGAGATACTACACAGAAAGGAAAATAAACTCATAAAACACGAAGAAGATGATCAATCTAAAACAGTCTTAACAACACCAAAGGCAAGGGGCAGTCCATGAAATTCTACCTGCTGCCCCACAAACCCCAGCCCCCTTTCTCTCTCTTCTCTTTCCAGGATAACCAACACTAGCAAGAAAACAATCTAGAAGGGGGGAAAACAGCCAAAACGATAAGGTCGATAACATGAATAACAAAAGAAGATCATAACGAAGAGAAATAACAACAGAACGCAATAAACACCGAACATAGAACATTAAAGAAGATTACATAACGAAGAATCGAAACAAGAAGAAGAGGGCCCTATCTAACATGCAAGAAGATATAAAGAAGACCCACACCTAACAACGCTAGCTGCCCACCGGCCATTGGGCGAAATATAACAATGAGCACAGAAAAGAGGATAATAACTTCAATTTATATGCCAACCCAACAAAGCAAGGAGCAGTCCAGGTAAGAACACCTGCTGCCCCCCCCCCGCCAAACAACCGTGTAGCGACCATTAAACAGGTGCTAGGACAAACATACTAGCAACACCTGGATGGGATCCTGAACTAGACAAACCCGCGTCTAGCAAAGATTCCCCATCATGGTCCTACTGCACAGGTAGTTGTATCGTCTCAAAGGTAAGGGACAGTCCAGGACAATCCCACCTGCTGTCCCACAACCCACTTCCTTGGACAAACTCAAAGGCTAGAAGCAGCCCAGGCGGCACTGCCTGCTGCCCCACCAACCGATTCCCCCGGACAAACTCAAAGGCAAGGGGCAGTCCAGGCAGCACGGCCTGCTGCCCCACAATCCCCACGGACAACGCTCAGCCATGTCGAGTTACAATTACACCTCGCAGGAAGGAGATATTGTAGTTCCCGCTCGACATGGACATAACACCCTCTCCGAGTAGAGGGCCTCCTTCCAACAACTAAGAGGTCTTCAAGTTGGCACAAGAAGACCCGGGCCAAAATAACCTTGATCCTTTAGATCCACCGTCTAAAATTCAAACTAACATACAACAAGCTGATTATAGTTTAAAGTCAAGAGAGGACTCACCTCTCCCCGGATTGGTAAAATATTTCGGCAAACGTGCAAGTACACTTAGTATACAAAATTCCAACACACACAATTCTTCCAAAACAACAACCACAGACAATGGTTCGACCAATTGCACAAGTGGCTTACACAACATTGGCATAGGGCAGTCCACTAGCACAACCGGACTTGATTTGAAACAGAAAACCGGCCTTGCCGTTGGCTCGGTGCGTCTTGTGGCGGGCTTTGGGGTGCCTTGTGTGGCTGTCCCTGTGGTGCTTTCGTGCGTTTGGCGCCGCCTTTTCCTGGGTCTCCCTTCCTCCTTCCTTGCCGGCCGCGTGGGTGTGGACTGAAAGAAATGAACTAAAACGGTCAAAGGTCAATCGGTGCAACAAGGCCCAGCACTGGGGCCAAAAGCCCAGCTCGGGGCTAAGTGCCTCTTCTGGGGGACAATGCCGCCCAGCCTGGGGCGACATTCAGACAGGGTCGTGGGCCCCCCAAAGGGGCTATCGCCCAGCCAAGGGCCTGGAGTGCCCCAATAGGGGCCTCTGGTCCAGCCCGGGACCCAAAGTCGTAAAGCACTAGGTGCATAAACGACTATAATCCTTCAGTCAGTCAGTCAGTCAGTCATTCGCGCCATTCAACATTGAATAGTCAGCCATGGCAAGTAACTGGGAGCGAATGCTCACATTGCAGGAGGTAGTGGACACACTAGCTATGGTGGAGGAGATGTTAGTCAGAATGCAGTTTGGAGCATATAGTCCCCATAGACTAAACATGGAGATTAACAATTTAAAGAGAGGAAAGGAGATACTAAATGAAATGATTAGGATTGAAAAGGATGAAAAGGAAGATTTAGAAGACAAAAGGAGGATGAGAGAATGGAATGAAAAGATAGAAAAGGAAGAAGAAAATGAAAAAAGGAAGAAACAGGAAAAGGAGGAGGAGAAGGAAAAACAGGAGGAGGAAAAGAATGAAAAGAAGAAGAAGACCAAAAGTGTAGGACACAAAAGTGTAGGACAGAAAATAAGAAGTTGGTGGAGGAAAAGAAGAACCTAGAAGAAGACAAAGAAGAAATCCAAAGGCCCTTTTCAGGGCCACTCCATTGCCTCGAAAAGATATTTATTCTCACTTTGCCTAAAAAATTTTAAAAACATACTCTACTATTCACTGACACGAACGCGACTGATTCGTGTTTGTATATAGAAATGACACAGGACACAGGTGGCATGACGTCACGGTACTACATTGCTACATTGTTGCCAATGTCCATTTCCGTGACGTCACCCTACCTGTTCCATTCCTCTTGTCGCTATACAGGCCCAGGGTGTGCTAGTCACTATACAAAATTCCCATTGTCGCTATACTCGCCCAGGCTGATTTTTTGTCGCTATAAATCCTGTCGCTATACTCGCCCGGGGGGAGGGGGGTCTGTAATGCTAATTCCCATTGTCGCTATAGTACCCCACTACACTACTTATAGAATAGAATAACACGAACCCCCGTATGTCAAATAAAATAGTTTGATCAATTACATAAACAAAAAATGAAATGTGAATGATTCGCTTTCTCACAGAAACAGAGTTACAAAATTATGCGAATTTCATTTAGCCGTTCTGTTATTGATAGAACAAATTTCATCGTATGATCGAGTGACAGATCGAATTCAGACTGGCTGTCATTCCCACTCTCTCGTTAGCCTCTTCGGGTCAACAAATCTTAGTTGCGGACTACGCTCTCTTTCCCGCTGTGCAGTCAGGTGTGGAACTATTTCGTTTTTGTTTTTTTCTTTCCATCGTGCTTTATTTGAGCCCTCACTCGCTTATCATCTGAGAATTTCCTGTGCCCTTCGCTAAATACAGGTCTCTAAAATTTACAGACCTCCTTCTCTTACGGACAATTGATCAAGGAGAAATACTTGCTATTCTCCGGAGTCAAAACTTCTTGCTTCCCTGCAGAACTTAGACTGACTAGTCCTACTATGGGGGCTACTCTAAAACCCCTGAATTCAGTCTGGGAACACACACCCTTATTTAGCTATGCCAATGAGGATTACTACTTTACTCGCCAAAAATCTTTATCACTCCCATAGAAGTCAGAAAATTCTTCCATTCTGCCTTTATTATTTACTATTCTGGAAAAGATCATTTTATGACACCTGTTTCAAACAGATCAGAACATGTCACTTTGGACACTTTACTGATATGACCTCACGTTAACATCGCGTCCCTTGTCTAACTCAAACGGGCCTTAATTGAAATTTCATTCAGGCTACTAACAGAATAAATTCTATCTCTCAGTCAACAATTCATTGCGGGACTAGCCAATACATCAATCTTAATATTTATGTGCCACGCTGCTGAGACACCCCCCCCCCCAAATGCACCACTAAACAATAAACTGTGAAATTTACTACAGAACTAGTCTACAAAACATTGCAACATTTCAGTTCCAAACATATGGTTCCATCATTTTGTTTATTTTCATTACTTGCTAAGGTCAGTCTAATAAATCTCTTGGCTGTAATTTAAACTAAGCACAGTTCTTAGTAGAATAAATTTCCAAGTATGTGTGTTTGCAAAGCGTAAAATTACCCAGGTTTATGGGAGCACTTTCGTTGTCGGATTTTCAGTTTCGGAGATGCGTAGTTTTGATGGCTTTTCAGCTCGGAAGTTTCGGAAATAGGTAAATCTTGCATGTAGTTAGCAATCCCATACTGCCTAAATGTAAGTGATCGCTTCAATTCACAAAAAAAAAAAAAAAAAACCAGAAAAAAATATCAAGTTTGATGCGTTTTTGCAAAGGGTAAATTGCCGATGCTTATTGCAGCACTCTGTTGTCAAATCTTCCTTTTCAGAGGTGCGTAAATCTTGCTTGTAGTTCGCAATCACAAAATGCCTATATATTAATGATCGGTTTTAAAAAAAAAAAAAAAATACAAAACTCCCCCCTCCCCCTAAAAAGCCCAATAGAAACTTGTGTAATTTGGAAAGAATTATTATCTGTATGATTGACAGCGAAGCTAGCCTGGATTGCGGCCCCTATGTAGCCACAGCCCGTATTACATAATCGCCATTAAAAACAATATTCTAAGGTACTTTTCTTCACAAGAAACAATGGTGGCGAAAGGAAAGTAAGTCAAAGTTTGATATTCGACTTGCTGCCGTAACATATGCGGTTCTTCTCGCTCGAGACGAATCACCAAACGCGTCAAATTTGATACGTATTCATACAACAACTTCGAGGTTATTTCGCAATATGACGGAAATATCCGAACGATGTTCCAATCTCCGGGCACTTAATCAGCGGTAACATCATTTTCAGTTTCCATATAAAGAGTTTAAAGAGCAGTAAATTATACGCATCTTCAATATTTAATAATCACGCTCATCATAAAATAACTTCCATGATTTCTACTTTCAGTTTCAATTTTTTCCTTCCAGGAAATATACGTCATAATTTTGTGATAACTTGTACTTTCTTGAGGCAGTCAACTAGGACTAGGCAACAGGCGTGACATCTTTCATCTCCATTTTAACTTGCATCTGTTTGCATTCTGTTAACAAGTGTTATTTGACATTCATTTTATAATCTATTAATTTTCATCTTCTGGTCGAAACTGTTATCAGCTGGCCTTTTACATCAGTGACATTGTGTATACTAAAATTAGATTTGTCTGGAATTTCTATGGAAGTATTTTCAGGTTTAGTATATTCTGGATACTTTTTCGATATGGATTTTCCTACATGAACTGGATCTATCGTGTCCAAATGATTACACGTTTTATTCACAATATATTGCACTATGGTGATCTGTAAAAACTAGTACATTAATATCAGTATGGGTTGAGGGGAGAAAAGTGACAACATGGCAAGTGAGACGGACAACAAATACAGTGGTGTAGAAGGAACAATTCAGTTCAACTTAAGAACTTTGCTTGAGATCATCGTAGATCGAGTTGACTACCAGCATCTGATGACTTCCTTACCATGTGACATGCTTTCTTCCGGTACAGATGATTCCTTCGTCATTATCATCGTCGTAGCCTTGTCATCATCATCATCACCTAGACCAACAAGTAGGTCTCCGCTTTTTTTTCTGACATCTGTCAGGGAAAAAAAGTGGAGACCTACTTGTTGGTCTACATCACCATCATCAGGAGCAGAAGCAGCCTTATGGTGGTGATGTTACTGAGTTTATTCCTTGTTGCAGCAGCGGCATCAATTAATCATCATCATTGGCATCATCATCATCATCATCATCATCATCACATGATTATACAAGGGACCTGCTCAGGCCAAGAGAACGGAGTGTTCTCCATCTCATTTTATCATGGGGAATAATGCCACAGTCAGAACAATCAAACCTGAAACCACCCGCATACTAATAAAGGGTTAGGGACAGATTTATCAGACTGGTAATGCCAGCAAGTAAAAAGGTGCAGAAAACTCTATATTCATCCAACCGAATATTAAATATTCTCATGTCATATGCAGATGAATGTACACAGCACAATAGATCAATGGAATGACAAAAACTTTCAGTGGTAAGAGTGGTGTGTGCGTGGTGCATAGATTTAAACCACACTGCTTCATTATTTAGTGATAGAGAATATAAAATAACTATTTTATTTGAAAAAAGATGTATGAATGCATTAGTGTAATTTATCAGAACCTTTCAAGCAATATATTAGAAAACGATAAATATAACTTTTATGAAATTTGTTCATAATAGGATGTTTTTAAAAAACCTTTTCTGTATTGACAATACATTAATAAAACATATAGTCCTAAACTCCACAAATAAAATGCATTGCTATTGCTACTATTTGTTTGCAAAGAATGATGTCTATTCTTTCATTTTTAGACCTGTAATTTCAAATCACATTTCACATGTAGGCAGAAATAACACTTGAGATAAACTGATTTCTTCGTATGTATTACATGATGCTAACAAATAAATACCACTACTGTGAGTACTACTGCAATTCTCAATCATACATGAGGAAAGATGAATCAAAATGGAGGGCAAATGTTGTTTTTTTTTTTCCTTAGTAAAAATGTCAGAATATCAGAAAAATTAAATGTTGATTTTAATGGGTATTTTAGAAGATATAAAATGTTTTGCATCATTGCATTGTTACAGTTATCTATGACCTGTAACTTTTACCTTAGATATAGATAAGTACAGCTAGAATGTACAGCCTGAGTTCCCATTCATTTCATCCAAAGTATTCAAACGACAGCTGTTAACCTTATTTGCATTTCAGTAGGAAATAGGTAATATCTTGATGCTCAGTGAAGTTTTAGTCTCCTATTTTTTGTCCCAGATTTGACTCTAATATTAGAAAATTTCTTCCAATACTTAATTTAGGTTATTATTTCATAAACTTTAAAAAATTTACATAATTAAACCCCATAAAATCTACTGATAATGTTTTGAGACTGTGGTCATGTTTGTATGCATGCACCATGCACTCCCCTTACCCCCATCTCAGTAGTTTGCAGTAATGGCTTCTTACTATGAAGAAAGATTAAGGAAGGAAAATTTTGATTTAATTAGCTTGAAAAACCAGATGAAGATGCAGTCACAAAGACGTATATCCCATTCTTTTCAGGAACACTATTTGCCTGTTGTAATACATATACATGAACCAATTGTGTAGCCTACCAAATTTTAGTAAATTTCTCTGTAAGTAAAGTCATTATGGTCTTCAACCTGAATGGATATTTTTCAAAATAAATTTTTTGATACATTAAGAAATCTTCTTTTAAAACAAGCCCACGGATAAATATAAACCCGTTTTCCATCATCACAATCACTTATTTCACCTAAATCCATTGAAATCCTCTGAGATGTTTTGAAGTCATGATAACCACCTGATTTTGCAAAACAACCTGGGATTTTTTTGGATTTTTTTCAAGAAAGCAGCCCAAAAAATTGAAGTAACCATTTGTCAGGCAAAATTTCAGTAGAAGTAATAACAAGATTATTTGCAAAACTCTACTCTTCAAAAACCCCTTTTTTGATCAATTTGTCAGAATTCTACTTCAAAAATGAGACAAGGGGAAAACAAAAATCTTATTGATCTAAGAATAATTGATTACTGTGTAACTGCTGTGGGAATGTTTTCTTGAACATAAATTTGCCATATGCACCATACTAAACATTCCTCTGAAAGACCATCTGTACTTCTGTTCAGAGAATTTAAATGGTGGAAACTTACAAATTGATTTCCACAACACCGTGCTTGTTCATGCATCCATTCATGGGGTTTGCCTACATGCATGACTGAATTGTTTGTAAGAAAATGATGGTGTCCTTTATGATTAAATACACATAGAAATTTTAAAATCCCCAAAGAATGTAATGAAGAATTGATGTGGCCTTCAATAATCTGGTGCATTGATTGTGTAAAATTCAACAAATAATTTATTTCTCTAGAATACAAAGTGAAAATTTAAAGAAAAACTTACAGTATTGTGACTTAAATCCCAAATAGTCCAAAAAGTTACATCACCAGCCCTAATGAATAAAATTCTAATTAAATTCCATTGATGTTTCAAATAAGCTTCAGTTATGAATGTGTTGGTGTACCTATGGTGACCTGTAATGTGGAGATGTGCCAGCAGTCTTTTGATGAAACACATTAATGTAAAGATATTCTTATCTGAAATCACTCTAAAATTGCAGTCCAAGAATAATACAGATTAGCAGTTTGTAGTTCCAGTGAATAATAATTCAGATGAATAATTCCACCCAAATGAAATACTAAACACAACAGTAAGATGGATTCTGCTTCAGTTGTTAAATGCAAGAATGAGTACTTTCTCAAGTAAACAAGATTATAAACCCCTGTACCTGACCTAGGTCAGAATTACCATTTTCTGGAGATACTATGTTGCTTAATGGAAGTTTCCATTCTAGAATATTTCAAGTTGTTAACAAGATAAAATGTGTTACTAAAATTATAAATTATTGAGAATGTGGTAAACATTAGGCAGGGATGGCACTGGCTTTAAAAAAGTTGTCACCCCAAAAATCGCCAGCCTCAATATTTTGTTGCCAATTTTAAACAAAAATGTCACCATTTTCATAATACAGTACTATTCGTTTATCTCAACATCCTCGGGACCAAGTTAATATTGTCGACATAAAATTATGTTTAGATAATTAAGGGGGATGGGGGCCGAAAATAAATTGAAATTATGCATACAAGTGAAATATTTCAGACATGACCTGCCGTCAATGTCTAGGATTTACACAGAGAAAAAACGGAAATTTTTATTAAATGAAGACAACTATACTGAAATACATTTGTACATTGACAACTCACATTTGTATAGTACACTCCACAATGTGTTAATCTACATTCATATGAAAATCCATGAATTCGAGTATTCAATCATATATATATATATATATATATATATATATATATATATATATATATATACAGTCCTACCCGTTTATGTCGACATCCTCGGGCCCGAGGAAATATTGTCGACATAGGCGGATGTCGAGATAAGTGTTTGGGGGGTGGGGTTCTGAAAAAAGATACAAGTTAAATTCGTCAGTAAGGGGTGACCTGTCGTCAGTGAGTAGCATTTACACTTTGAGAAAACAAACAATGCAAATTTTGATTACATGAAGACAAAACCAGTGTCAAATACACTTGTATATTGACAAATTACATTTGGTTACCTTTGTGTAATAAAATCCACAATAAAATATTGCATCGGTCACATCCTGATATGAAAAACATTCACTACGATTATGCAATGTCGACATAAGCACATGGTTGCATAGTTGTTATTTACACGCTTGGAGTACA
Source organism: Megalonaias nervosa (assembly GCA_016617855.1). NCBI lineage: Eukaryota > Metazoa > Mollusca > Bivalvia > Unionida > Unionidae > Megalonaias > Megalonaias nervosa. The sequence continues at coordinate 13,161 of JAECUM010068438.1, forward strand.
TGTACTTAAATTGGCCTAGATTTTGGTCAGCCAATTCCCATCTTACTGAGGCTACCAAGGGGATGGGGCTATTCACAGGGAAATGAAAACCTGTCAACAAGTTGGTTTAAACAGTACGTGTATTTAGTTACAGAAGTCATCGTGAAAAGTACATAAAAGCGAACAAGAAATATGCGGCTGATATGATTAATGAAGGCATAATATTGTATACATTGACACATGCTAATGAGGTATTAAAAGAAAATGATTCTTATAATACAATATTGTAACAATGTCTGCTCAATACATTTAAAATTTTTCACAGACATCTTTGTGAGATGTCCCACCCTCAACTTCCTTAACAGCCAGATATTTAGTTTCCAGAGACTGTAAATTTAATCTGCGTTTACACTGCCGTTGGTAGCCATCGTAAATATAAATAAAGTTAAAAGGGAAACTTTCACAGCACAATAAACTTGTTTTAATCACTGATCACTTTGGAAAATGCAAGAATC
>JAECUM010068440.1:0-26828 GCA_016617855.1 Megalonaias nervosa
CGCAGTATTTGAGATGCTCTTGCAGTCTTTCATTGTTAGTAAAGCCGTGCAGACATCTGTAACAGAAGTATTTCTTGTTTTTGTTTTTACTGTACTGTCCGCCAACTAATCCGTTAAAGTTTTTTATCCAACAGTAATGTCCCTGAAAAAATAATAAATTTATTGTCTTTTGCGAAGCATTTTCTGAAATATATCTCGGGTAAACATTTTCTCGTTCGTCTAGTCCGAAAACATTTACTGAGATATCGTTTTGCTTTTCGAACTTTGGTATATTATTTTCTGCTACTGGAAAGTTGATACCATCAAAATTGAGTTCGTATTTGTGCGGAAAATACTTGTTGACGCGATCGGAATTTTGTTCTTTGGGAAACATTGCGGAAAGAATAGACCACTGGAAACATTTGTCGTCATTGTTTTTGACATTTATACAGCACTTTTTGTTCTTAATTTTTTTGAGGAAGATCGACGTACAAATTACCGCGAAGTACATTATATTTTGCTGTGTGAAATAAAACTGCTTTATCATTTCGAATTTCCAACCTGACCCTGACGAAGTAAATTCTTCTAGTTTTTTTTGTTTATTTCTTGATGTATTTCATCGGCGACCATGGCAATGTTTGTTCCAGTTAATATCTTCCTCGATTTAGCTGTTAAATAGGGCTCCGAGATTTCGCTCTCAAAACTTTTTGTTTCAAAAATTACGTCAAGTACATCTTCGACTGCGTGTAACTTTGATAAAATCGTATGATATTGGACTATAAGTTTGATGCTTTTATGAGCCGCAAGTTCTTGAGCTATAACGGGTTGTAAAAGATGATATAAATTTGTAGAGCTAAAATTAGCTAATATGGTCTGATCGTCGAGTTTATAACTGTTATCATAGCCTGAAAATGCCGAAGCAATTTTTTCGGATTTGATAATGCTCTTTTTGGCAATGTCTCGCAATTTCAACATTATATGTAATAGTAATATTGTTTATTTAATTGAAATTTTTTAATTTTTTTAATTAGAGATATGAAAATATTTTGTATATATATAATGACAGAAATCTTGAGATATCTACCACTGACAGCGGAAGAGCAAGAGATGTATCATGTACATCCGAAATACAACTTATATGCTGGAAATGTATTAGGTTCTGTTATCAACATAGCAACCAAAAGAGCTATTGGCGTACCAACTCCTGCTGGAATATTAATTTCAGTAAAAGGTGCAGAAAGAATAGAAATGTTACGAAAAGATTTTATCTATACTTTATTTGTCGGAGATATTCCAGAAGGACAACGAGTATATAGAGCAAATGGCGCAGTTGCTGATGATAATATTGAAAATTTAGGTTTACAAGATGAATTTCAACCTCATCCAATATTTGACCTATACGAGGCAAATGATAAGGGAATTATTAGACATAGAAACACTAAAAAAGCATTAGGAAGTTTGGATAAATATGGCTATTTACAAGTAACGGTACGTAGAGCAAAAACTGATCAAATTCGTTATAAATTGCATAGATTTGTTTACGAAACTTTTAACGGACTAATACTTAATAATTTAGTTGTTGATCATATTAATAAAATTAAAGCCGACAATCGCATCGAAAACCTAAATTTAGTTACACAACAAGAAAACACAAAACGTGGAACTGGTGGTGGTAATAATTTTAAATATCCTGCTAAACAAATAATTTCAATAAATCTTGAAACGTCTGAAGAAATGAAATTTAAATCGATAACAGCTGCAGCAAAATATCATAAAATTCATTCGAGTATAATAAAATTTGTCGCCGACGGTAGAACAAAATCAGCAACTTCTATGATAACATTTGATCAGTTTAGTTTAGCTGTTAACAAAAATTTATCAGATTCGCCTGAAGCTATTATAACATCAACAAAATAAAAATTATATCCTAGCAAGCAATTTCGAACTGCTTCAGCTAATTCATTTTTGTTTAGTATATTAATTCGACAATGATATTTTATTTCAATATTATATATTAATTAGATAAAAAGATTATTATAATAATGAGCTTAATCGAGAGATTAGCTCAACTTTACTCAGAAGATTTTGTTCCAGTTCCTAATGTCACATTAAAAAATATTACCGACGATAGATTTGCTGATTATGCTGAAAAAGACATTTTGTATAACTATGACGATGACGAAGATTATGTTGTTGTTGGCAAGAAACATTTAAGTAGACCAACAACTGGTCGATATGATGTTAAGTACCACATTGCCAAAAAAATATTAAAATATAATTTTAACGTTGCCAAGCATCAAATATTTTGGCAGCTTATAAGGCCATTTCTAAATGTAAAAATACCGGGACAACAAAGAAATATAAAATACGATTTCATTTTTGTTAAAATATTTAATTAATGCCAGTCGATGATGTGAGAAAATTACACTTAATTTCTTTATGTAAACCAGTAAAATGTAAGTCAGTACTAATAAAATACGAACAAATTTATAATAATATTATTCAGTCGATGCAATCGCAGTCGATGCAATCGACTTAGTTGGTACCCAACTATTAAATTTATCGCTATATCCGCGCCATTTAACTAAACTTTTGTTGCCGCGCTTTCTAATAACTTTTTCAATAACAAATATATTTTGGTCTGTTTTCTGAAGTTCTTGTTCGTAAAAACTGCCAGTTATAGGTTCTCCTAGCAAATCTTTTAACGAGTATGTAACTGGTATTGTTAAAAGTACTTTATCAACAACAAATACTTCTTCGCTCCAGTTCGGAGTAAATCCCTTTTCAAACGCTTTTTTTGTCAAGGAAATTCTAACTTTATCGACAACTTTAAATTTATGTCTGCGGTACATGTTTTCGTTAGCTAGTATTGGATTTGCAATGGCGTCATTTGATAACATTCTAGTGGTTCGGTGTTTCGTGTTATTATATTCGTCAACAATTTTCTGTAAGTTGTCGATGTATTTATTCGTGTTTTTAGCTGTCAAATACTTATGAATTTTTTCGTTAAGCGTGCGATTAAATCGCTCGACAATGACGCTTTTCCCCTCATTTCCAGTAACGTATTTTTTAATGTTATTTTGTTCCAAAAACTGCTCGAACTTTTTGTTAAAAAACTCTGCTCCGTGATCGGTCCAGACTCTGTTCGGCTTTCTTTCTGTAGTAGTTATTATGTGCTTTAGCTCGTCAATCATCGATGTCCCTGTTTTATCCGAAACCGGTACGCTAAAAGCATATTTACTGAAAACATCGACAACATTGAACAAGTATTTCTTTGGAGCGCCATCAGCGCCAACGTTAAATTGAGCTAGATTTGACATATCAACTAAATCTATCGCCCAAATGTCATCAACGGCATTTGCTACAACCTTGCGTCGCGGAAATTTTTTTTTTAGGTCTATGTAGCTCGACTGCAAGCGACGTTGTCGCTGGGTCATCATATAAGTCTCTACCGAGTCCGAGTTTATATTTTGCTCCAATAATACCCTGGACCAGCCTTCGGTCAACACGCTCTCGCATATTTTCTGGTTTCATTTCGCGAAGTTCGTCTAACATTACTTTGTCACAGCTGTGTTTTGTTTCGCCACTAGGTTGCCCAATATCTCTGTAGCAGATATCATGGCGCATCGCTATTGCATCAACCTGATTGTAAGGTTCTTGTCCTGGCAGCGGATTATCATTTTCATCAAGTTGCTCATCAAGCGGATTCCACGGGCCAGTATATTTATGGCCTGGCAATGTCCAACCACCTTTCGGTTTCGGCAGTTTGCCAATTAATTTATGTATATCTATGCCCGTTCCAATTATTTCTCTGTTATTGCATTTCTGGCAATATATAACAATTTTATTTTGCTCTAGACATAAATCTCTATCGGCGTCGCAGTTGCACGTCATTATTTATTTAGTCGTCTACTAAAATAATGTCAGGACAACCCGCCCCGGACTTTGCTGCTGGCAAAAACATACTTTTTCTTTTTCCACAAATTGCGCAAATACTTTTCAGCATTATTCTATTATTCTTCATTTTTTCCGTTTTTTCGTCTTTATTTTCTGTTTTAGTTTTACACTTGAGACAATATGTTGACATTGTTATATTTGTAATTTAGATAAAATTAATTGCAAGCTTTAGGTAGCTATACAAAATTAATCGCGACCTCATCATTAGCGTGAGAGGGTTGTTTGTCAAATTGCAAAATAAATTTTAAAAAATCTGGATTTTTGGTCATCTGTTTAATGAACATTATGCAATAATATCCACAAGCGGAAGTTCCAACTGGTTGAATTTGATTAGAAGAATAATTTATTATTTTGTTTTTGCTCATATATCTTTTTACCGCGTCACTTGGTGGAATTCCGAACAAGTCGAAATAATTGTTATTAAAAACAGCTACCCAATGTGTACCAGATCCGTCATTAAAATCTTGTATATTTATAACACAAGAACCTGGCGACGATGTCGCTGACGATGCAATCGCCGCAAGTTCATCTTTGGAATAAACTCCGTGAAAATTTTTTACTTTTTTAAGTTCTTCAAGTATATCAAAATTACTTAACGCAGGCGACGAAGTCGGCCGCGACTTTATCTCCTTGTTCCTGGCAGCATTAGTCCTCTTCCTCGTCCTAACAGACCTGGCAATAGACTTCCCGCTAATCCTGCCAGTAATGGGGCTATTGGAAGAAATCCACCCTGTGTCTTTTTTTTCGTCGTCGTTTTTCTTTTCGTCGTTGTCTTTCTTTTCGTCGTTGTCTTTCTTTTCGTCGGCGTCTTTCGTTTAGGCATTATATTTAATCGGTTACACAAAATTACAATTAGTTTTTTCTAATTTTGTTGTTATTAATACTTATACAAAAATTTTCTTTATACCACCGCCAGAAACGCTGTTGTCTTTAACAACTCTACTATCTTTAACTGCTTTTTCTGTTGCGCCAGATACTGCCCCAGCCGCTGCTGCTATTCCTAATTTACCAAGTATTGGCAAAATTTTAGGTAGTAATGTTTTGGCTATTACTGATAGTGCCGGACCGAAGAAACCGCCATGTTTTGACATCGCAGTTATTTGTGCAGCGCTTAAATTTAAAACGAAAGGTTTTTTGCGATCGTATTTATTTGCTTGATTTTTGGTTAGCAATAATTTTTTTAAAGTCCCCAAAGCATCTGGGTTGATCTTCAATGAAACCAGCCTCCGCTTCGCAACAGCAGTTGCTAATTTTTTTAACTTGGCCATCAGTTAAATGTATTTCTTTTATAATATATTTTGTCATCTTATATAACGATTACAGATTAAACTTGTATTGTCATTTTACCTCCGACAGAGTCGATTGAAACAAATCTGTCGCTTATCACTAGTGCATATACGTTTAACGCCGCTGCTGGAACGTCTCTGAGCGTCCAAGTGATTTCAATATCAGCTGTGCTGTCTACAGCTCGTTCGCTATGTTTACTAACATCAAAGTAAAATATCGGATAAAGTGTACGAAATTCCTCTACTGATATTTGAGTTCCATCTCCAGTATCTTGATATTTCTGCATTGAGTCGAGCAGGTACATGTACGGTCTAGTAATGTTTTTATTGGCGTCATCTGCAAAATTACATTCGATCGCTTGTTCTGGATATTGTTTTGAATTTATTCTAGCGTATATTCGTCTAACATTAGCGTTATCAAATACTCCATTATTTTGTAGTTGGCTTCCACGTCGAACTTGTTCCTGAAATACAACAAATAACTGACGCGGCAGCTGTTCACTCGATGTTGTTGTGACTCGCCACGTGTAGTCGGTGGTATTCGGAACCGCTGTTTGATATATTTTATGTTGCTGAAAATGAATTTTATTCGTGTGTTTTTCCAGCATACTATCTAATTCTAACATTTTAGTGACTGACGGAGTTATTCGTGGCATCCACAGCGCAAGTTTGTTTATGACAAATTGTACATTAGCACCACCAAATCTGAGAAAACAATCATTTTGTTCTGCTCGATCTAAAATAAGCGTATGTTTAACTCCACGAAATACTTTATTATAGTCTTTGCAAAAGCCAAGTATTGTACTTAACGGCAGCATCATTGTAATCTGACGTGATACTGCTGTAAGTGCTTTTCTCTTAGCATAGCCCTCATTGTAGCGTATACTTCGAGGGTTAATTGTGTTAATAACTAAATTTAACATTGCAATGCCGTCATCAGCTGCAGCTGGTGCGGTTATACCAAGATTATTACAAGCAGCGGTAAGTGAAACTCGTGTAGCGTCTACATTAGCACCTGCAGCTGGTGCGACTATACCTAAAGCATCAGCATTGGCGATAAGAAAATTTACTACAATTGCAACATCTGCAGCAGCATTAGCTCCGTGTACCAAAAGACCTTTGTGAATAAATTCTCTAGATTCTGCTATACCACGTCCAGTATCTTTAAACCACATCATATTAGTTGCAGTTGATTTGGAGTAATCGTCAGAAAACGAAACGATATTTAAAATCGTACTTGCAACTTGTAAGTGACTTGAAATATCTTCGACAGTTTGATTAGCCAGCTGATATCGAGCACTTCTAAACAAACACCAACCATTATTTATAAGAGCTACTTCTACTCCAGCAGCAATTGCGACAGGTGGAACAGCTGTTGTCATAATCTGGCCACGAACTTCTAACATTGCTTTGTGAGGCAGTAGAAATACGTCCTCGTCTCGTGTATTAAATGTTCTAACACCAGTCTTATTAGGTTCGTTAGAATTTTCATCAAGATATTCAACATATTCAAATTCCGTTACTGTGTTGTCTGTGTCGTAAGTTTCTGCAAAATCGAGATAATTTTTCACAGACATTTTTTTATTTTATTAGGTTATATAAAATTATTGCGGCGTTGTTACTTTAGATATTAAATTTTGTATAATCTGCTCGCCCTTTGGTGATAAAAGTTTTTTTGTTGTTGTTATCATCGCGCGTTGGGTTTCTTTTGTTGGTGCGATTTCCGAAATAACTTGCTTGATTGACGGTGCTGCATGCGCCTTAGGTTCACCTTTTATTTTATCAGATATTTTTTGTCCCACTGCAGTTCCAGCAGCAGATGCAGCTCCAGTTGCAAAAGCTTTACCCGCGTCATGTGCAATTGGCGCAACTTTACGAGCTAATCCTGGAACATTTTCAACAATTTTAGTAAATATATTTCCGAAAAATCCTCCTACTATTTTTCTTCTGTAAACTTTTTTCTGTTTCATTATATCTGAGGTTGTATAATTTTGTTGTCAATCACGAAGTGATTGTGCGTAGGTGCACGTAATAAGTAACAACTTCGTTATTCAAATCCAACTGTCTTCCAGATTGGTCCGTCAGTTGCATATTTGCTTCTGTTATTTGATTTTCAACATTTAGCGGATAATAAATAATATGACGCGGACTGATTTGCATGAGAGACCCTGGTGGAACTTCTGGTGAGAAACTGTATATTGTCTGACCTTTGCTGCCTTTAGCTGAATAAGAACCAGACGCAATCGAGCAATTTACCAATATCTTGTTAACTTCAGTTATATTTACTGGAAATTCACCGTCAAATGTTTCGGGAATTTCATCATTATTAAGCTGATATATAGAAGGTTTAAATCCAATCAATGATGCAAAACCTTTATATAAAATAACAATAAATCCATTTTTTAATGTTATTCTGGCTCGCAATGTATTATAATTTGGTGCTAGCTCAAAATCGTCTGCATTACCGCCATGCTTTGTTATAAATTCTTTTATCGTTTTATTCAGATCAGTTATGTTGTAGGCCCCTTGTGGAATTTCAATATCTACATTTTTAGTAAATATTGGAGGATCTTTTTTTGGATCTCTTTTTATATTAATAAATGTAAACTTATCGTTGATACCAGTCTTAATATTTGCCATGGCGTTCCAACAAGTACATGAAATTAATCCAATTTCGTATTGTTTTTCACGATCTAGTTCTATTGGCGGAATATACTTCACTGAAAAGTTCGCGCTATCTTTATCAGGTTGACTAGAGTCGAGTAACAATGTTGCTGACATTTATTATTATATTTTCATAAAATTAAGTCGCCGCGATTAAGTCGCGGTGGAAAGTATCGTATTCGTCAGATGATAATAAATTTCTCGATCTCAGATTATCAAGTATGTCGATGATTTCATTGTCGATTTCAGCACCAACATTTCCTGCTTCTTTTGATGATATCAATAGCATTAATCTGCCGATCATTTCAGTAACTGATGCGAATATTCTGACACCTGTTCCTGTTTTTTTTTTCAGCTAACAATCTATCAAGTTCTTTATAATCATCAACCAATCAACTTAATTCAGTTTGTCTTTCAATAGGATCCATATCCTTTTGGACAACTTCATCAGCCTTCATACGTTGTCTATCTAGAAATTTTGCTTCAGTACTCAAATTATTGTTAGTATTATTGTATCGGTCTTCTTTTATTCTACTAATAACTTTGATATAAAGATCAACAATAATCCAATGTCGATATTTTTTAATACTGTTTATGTAGTATTCATTTTCCAGTTTTACATCATTAAGATGCATCTTACTTTCTTCTTTTATTTTTTCTAGCTCTTCAATTTTCTCTTTGGATTTGTAATCATCTTTTCTAACATCTCGTACTCTCACACTTTTAAAACCATATTTTTCATCAAAATCTTTATACTCACTATCTCCTATTTTGTGATTTATATTTTCTAAATTAGATTCAAATCTTTCTTTTTCTTGTACATCTAATCCATGTTCTTTTTTCCATGCCTCTATTTCAGCTTTTTCTTTTTCTTTCTCTATTCTACGTTCTTCTTCTTCTTGTTTTAACTTTTTCTCTCTAATTATTCTAAGTTCTTCTTCATATTTTAACCTTCTCTCAATCGGTCCAACTGTTGTTGCAGTTGCTAATCTTCGTTCAAGTTCTAGCGGATTATTTATTAGCCGATTTATTTCAGCTTGCCTATCAACAGGATTAACATATCCTGTAAGTGCCTCAGCTAATCTTCTTTTTTCCGCATCAGATCGCTCAATAATTCTTCCAGCAGCTGCTTCTTGTTGTTCTTTAACTAATCCAATCAAACCTTTCTCTTGCAATTTTTTAGCTTCTTCTTCTGATAGTGGCTTACCTTCAGGTTGTTTTCCAAGTAAAGCCTCAGTAACTGGTTTGAGAACTTTAGCTGCTGTTTCTGCTGCAGTAATTTGACCACGTCGAGCTTGCTGTACTAGTTGTTTAAATTTTGCCTGAGACTGCGCAAGTTTTTTTAGATCTTCGATATGTTTTCTATATTTTGCTTGTTTTTCCATTAATTATATACTATTTTCTATAAAATATTATTGTAGATAGTTTTCAATACAACATCGAAACATTTTATTCTTATCATTCCTTAACTTATCAAACAAAAAGAAATCGTATCTATTTGCTGTTGCTTGACGGTACAGTTCAATAAATTTATCTTTTGTCACGTCGCCGCATTGTTCGTTCGCGATATTTCTAACGTCAACATTGTCAAGTCCTGGAAATAATATAAAACAACCAGTATTTCGCCTAATAAATCTGTCAACATTATAATATCCTTGAGCGAGATAAATAGAATTACATTTCTTATTTCGCGACAGTGAAAAAAACGATCTTATTTTATTCATTTCCTCGTTGTTTAGCGGAATATCATCAAAAACAACTATTTTGTGTTCGGACGAATCGAGTTGATTAACTGGAACAAGTTCTTCCGGTTGTTTGATAATAAAGAAATCTTCGCCAGATTCAAGATCGTCACGAAGTTTGTCATTATAATTGTTAAGCAGCTCGTACTTATCTTGCTGCGGATTAATTGTGTAAATATAAACTCGATCGTAGTTAAAATTATCTCCGAGAAGTAAATTCATAAGCAAATTTGTTTTGCCCGATCCAGTTCTACCAACGATAAGATAATGACAATCTGGAAGTTCATTGTTATGTTTATGTTTCACCAACCGCTCTGTATCAAAGTTTAATATGGACGATTTTGCCATTATATAATTTTATTGTATATAATTTTGTCAAGCAGTAAATAAATAATGAGTTTTTACTCAAAATTTGGAACATTAGTAGGAGATTCAACAACTGCTCAGCAAGACTTATCCAAATACGCAACTCTTGATCAGCTCAGAAAGGAAATTACTAATTTATTAAATATCTTAAGTGTCGATCAAAATGAAGTTGTTATTTTCCAAGATAAAGAAGGACGATTAAAAACGAGTAATATACAACTATCAGATGTTCTTGTACGAATTCCCACCGCGGCTGTCAATAATATAGTTACTTTTGCCGACCAAGGTAAAATACAAGATTCGGGTAAGTCTATTAACGATTATGTTAGGAAAGCTGGCGATGTATTTACCAGCGACATTGTTATGTCAAGAAGAAAAATTACATATCTGGGAGATCCAATCGCAGATACAGACGCAGCAACAAAAAAATACGTCGACGATCAAGAATCTAAGTACGTGTCAGTTCGCGGTGGTATAATGCGTGCATTTCTCGACATGAACAACAACGGTATTAATAATCTCAGAACACCAGAAACAGATATCGACGCCGCAACGAAGAAATACGTCGACGATAAGGAAATTCCAATAATGACTTCGTTAACGACAATCAACGATGGAATTGCTACATTTAGAACTGAATATTTTAATCATGTACAAACATTTCTAAATTTTCGCAGAAATGTAAACAGAGCTATTAACGAATTTTTTGGAAGTCCACCAGTCATTGACATAAAACTTACCGACATTAACATGAAAATCAACGATATTGTTAGTGGAATTCCTAATATTATTCAAAAAACTAATCTCGTTAAAATTCCACACGGACGAGCTAATAATATCGTATACACAGTATCATCAGGAAAAGCAACATGGTCACCGCAAAATAACATTATCAAACATACCGCAGAAGTCACTGGTGTATATAGATTATCTGTGTTTAGCGGTGTAAAATTCAGTATATTTACCACATATCTATGGCGTCATTCAACCGATATATTTTCCGGAACTGTGTCTATAGTGTTAAACAAAGACGCTGAAGAAATGTTTATACTGGAGACAGACGATAAAAGATTTACTACAGCAGATTATTGGTGGTGTATAGAATTCGTAACTGAAACTCCAGAATTAAGTTAATCAAATAACGATGTAAAATATGTAAACAAATATTATATAATGAAAAAAAATATAGTCGATTTTAATCATATTTCAGAAAACATTCCGAAACAAGATGTTGACGCGTTAATGCAATATTACAGATATTATCATAAAAATCTTTGGTGCGTCAAAAAATGTTACAAATACTATGCAAAAATACTGCGAGCGATATCATATCTACCGCTGCTAATGACCGGCTCTGGTATAATTTCAAGTGGAGCATCATTAAATCCGTTTTTGTTAATAATATCCGGCGTTGGTGTTTCTCTTGCAGCAGCTTGTAAAAAAGTTGAACCTCGACTTGCAACTAAAAAAAATGCTTGCAAAACAGCAAGTGTCACCTATAAAAAATTACTTGATCAAATTCGATCTTATTTGCGTGGCATAAAATATGATATGGACGACTTAATACGCGAGTTCCGCATTATTGATAGTATGTTAACAGATATTCTGCCAATGAGAGTCAGCAAATACGAAAAAGATTATAATAAAAAGTAGATGTTTAATTTTGTGTGGCTTTATCAAATAATATATCAACCATGTTATCAATAAATGTCATCACATCATCTGCCCAACCCGCTATTCTCATATCGTTTTCAGTCGCGAATAACCACACCGACCCATATTTCGGCGATATATGATAGCCTACATTTTTAATGCAATCGCTTATTATTTTAGGTTTTATACCAGTATAACCTGACGCTGATTTGATTGAATTAAATCTTTTACAAAATCTATTTGTTAGATCAAATCCAACGTGTCTTATTGGATTATAATAAGACATTATATATATTTCATTCGTTTAATATAACATTTTGACTAATAAATACATAATAGTAACGAGGAATGATGTATCCTAGCTCAGAGACACCTCGGCCCCAAAGCGTTTTACGTTAACATTTTTTTGTCAGAAAATGTGTTAACATTTTAAGCTAAGAAAGGCTGCTGACAAAAATGTTAACATACAACCGTTTTGGGGGGCCGGGGGGGGGGGCTCAGAGAGAGGATCATCAATTCCTCATTACTACTCCACGGACTTGGACCATCCCGTTTTACCTTACCATTGCCAAGGAAAACTGATGTTTCCCTTGTGCCGTACTTGTGCCGAAACGTGCAACCAAGACCGACCTTGTCAGCGCACTCAGGAAGAACGCGCCTTGACGGGAACTTGGGTCAGCGTGGAATTGTTTAAAGTTCTGGACTTGGGATACCAACTGTTAGAAGTGTACGAAATTTACCACTTTCCCAAGACAGAAAGGCATTTTTGCAGACTACGTGAATGCCTTTTTGAAACTGAAACAAGAAGCTAGTGGTTATCCTTCCTGGTGCCACACTCCCGAAGACCAAAAGAAATTCAAAGACAAATACTGGGAGCAGGAAGGCATAATTTTAGACCACATTGAGAAAAACGAAGGAAGGCGATCGTTTGCCAAAGTGATGTTAAATTGCTTGTGGGGTAAAATGGCACAACGACCGTGTTTACCCAAGACGGAGTATTTGACAGAACCTTCTCGCTACTTCCAGATGATTCACGACAAAACTAAATACATGAAACACGTGGACGTCCTTCGTGAGGACTTGATCTTAGTCACTTACGAAGAAGAACTGGACTTTGTAGAAGCCGACGAATTTGGAAATGTCATCATTGCTGCATACGTGACAGCTCATGCTCTCTTAAAACTGCACGAAGCTTTAGAACTGTTAGGAGATCGTGTGCTGTATTTTGACACGGACAGTTGCATCTACATCGATCGTCTGGGTCAACCTCACCGTCATCGAAGGAGACCGTTTAGGAGCCTGGACGGACGAGCATCCCGATGACAAGATTATAAGTTTTGCAAGTGGCGGTCCCAAAAATTACGGCCACGAATACCGTGACCCACAAGGAGAAGTACACACGGAGTGTAAAGTGAAAGGATTGACTCTCAATTATCGCACCAGTCGACTGGTGGACTTTGGCGTCTTGAAAGAAGCCTTGCAGTCTGGAGAGGATGGAAATTTTAAAGTGACCACCCACGAACCGCACAAGATTTTACGTTTACCCACGCACCAAATTGTTAGCCGGCCCTTGGAAAAAGTCTATCAAATCGTGTACCAGAAGCGAGTACGGCTTCCCAACCACTTCACTTTACCGTACAGTCACGCCGATATTGGTCAGCCTATAAAAAGGGACCACGTTCAAGACGGATAGTTCATTGTGACTACCATTGCCATGCGAGAAAGATGAATCCTTTCAAACAGCAAGTATCAAGCAAGAGCAAACTCGAGTGCGATGCTGTGCCTTGCGATGGCAGGGATGTCGTTCGTTGTGACCTTAGCGATTCAGTACCACATCATCATGGGAACTTTGCTATAACTACTACTACTACCATACCTACCATGGCAAGTGATGCTGTGCGTGTCAAACCTGACGGATGCTAAAGCGATGCAACTCGTTATCGTACACCTTTGCACTTTACTGGTTTTCATGGTGGATGTCATCCTTATGAAACCATGCGACTACCACCCTACGGATGTGATGTAAAACTGAGCACACTCCTACATATTTCACCGTACCCTCATCGAAATGAATCTGTGAAAGATGAATATTCGTTCCCTGTGCGTTTGCCTGAATACTGCGACTATGAAAGTCGGATCAAAACCTTCAGAGGAAAATGGCCAAAATATCTGGGAGGACCTACCCCCGAAGAATTAGCTAGAGCTGGATTTATCTACTTGGGCGAAGGGGATAAAGTCAAGTGCTTCAGTTGCGGTCTGTCACTTCACGAGTGGGAGAAGAAAGATTGCGCTTACCTGGAACATGCTCGATGTTCTCCAGATTGTCAGTATCTACCTTTAGTGGCACCTCGTCATTGAAGTGGCCTACCATGTCGTGTAAGAAACCAGCTGCTTGGATAGGAGTTAAACGTTGGACAACTCCTAGACAAGTATTTAAACCCCATCTAAAAAATAATCTTCAAACATTGCCAAACGAATTGCAAGAGAAGATCTACAAGGACATTTGGCTGGGACTTGCCAGAGCAAAATCTCAACTTTTATGTCTAGAAATTCACAAGAGGAAATTGACAAAAGTCAACAAACAAGTCAGGTTTCTCTGGATCAAATGTGCGTTCATCCGAATATTCCGCTTTAGACCATTTACATTTGAAGATTTTATTGACATTGTTGACCGATTCCTGGAATGGCAGTTGTTAGAAATGACTCACTACGTTCGTTACTTTCGCTCTAGGAGAAGTGTTTGACTGACATGGTTATGGATACTTTACAAGAGAACATTCGTGGTTTGCCTGTGGAGTTGAGAGAACACATTTACCGCGAGTTCGTCAAAATACAAGTGAAACGCAAACTCAGAATCATTTCTCCATTTTTAAACTATGCTCTTTTCCAAAGCAAGCGAAGACTGATTATGGGAGGACACTACTTCAGTCACAAATATAAACGAGACTATTGGCCACGACCCAGTGATTCCTGATTCTTATTACCTTACACCTAAGAGGGTATAAAAACGGACTACCATGCCACGACCTTTATCATTCGTGATACAACAGATTCCGTGGAAGGAAATCAATGATACTATTCAAACGGTGAAGGATTACCAACACCTATTACGAGAACTGTGCCCATTGAATTGGGGTCGACGTGTAGTGTGTGTCTTAGTGACTTGCTTTCTGGGATTTCGTTTACCAGACGATTCCTTGTGGACTCTTTACGAACAGCACATGCCACTCAAAACATGAAAGTGGTCCCTTTAAATGTACACGTAACACTCGCTTTGTTCAAAGCGTTGCGATTTCATCTCAATACGTCTCAACCTCTACTACATGAAGAGAAGATTCGTAAAACATTAGTGACTTTGGATGCTTAAGACGATGCGCACCTTGTTGGTTAAACGAATACTAGAAAGATGCACATGAGAGAAACATCTACGTTGGGACACAACTGGTAGCTGACCAGATTTAAACAACGTTCGTGACTGATAAAAAGAAAAGCACGAACTTTGTCCTATTTGATCGTTTGTTTCGTGTTTTAGCATTTTCTTAAAAATGGACAGTAATTGTAGTATGAAAAATGTGATTCTTTTATGAAATGTGTATACGTTGTATACGTTTTTTTGAAGGCATGAACGTTAATTTTTAAAAGTAGTTTTCTAGAACCAAGAACTAAATAACTTGTAAATAGGTTTGTTTAATGTCCAAATGTTTATGTATTAAATGGATAGTGCTTAGACCAAAGCACAGGCCAGAGAGCCCATGTATATATTTGAATAAATGTTGTGTACCCATACAATAGACTTTTCTTATTGGAGTCTCTATTCTGTCTGTGAGTCTTTCTTTGAAATATCTCTGTCTTTTTTCTGTGTCTTCTATTTTCTGTGACTTGCAAGTTGACATCCCTTCGATTCAAAATCACCCACCAAATAAAAGTCGCAAGAAAGACAGCTGCTGTCATCAAGAGAGAAGATACTGTGCTGTTAGGACATGTACGTACTCCAGAAAATCACGTGCTCAGCAACGATGTCTCATTCTCTCTCACTTCTACTTTGTCTTTGACCACGATGCCAACCAACCCTAATTTAACATTCGTGTTTCCTAATTTA
Organism: Megalonaias nervosa; assembly: GCA_016617855.1. Taxonomy (NCBI): domain Eukaryota; kingdom Metazoa; phylum Mollusca; class Bivalvia; order Unionida; family Unionidae; genus Megalonaias; species Megalonaias nervosa. Next base: position 15,747 of record JAECUM010068440.1, read on the forward strand.
ATATTTTAACAAAAATACTAAACCCCTTTCTTAATGAGCTTCTCCTTCTTCGACAGCAGCGACGATATTCCTTGTTCTTACCACTGATTCTACTGCTACAAAAGTGATCCCAAGTAAGAGCAAAGTAAAAGACAGAGCAGGGATATTTCAAAGTGTATTGGATGTATCTAAAGAACAGCTATCACACTCCTATATTCTACTTCTGTTTATGATAATGGTTTGGGATACTTCACATTTTCTAAAGTCGAAATACCTACAAACCGTATAAAGTTATGTGACTTTAGTATTATGACACTTGCACAGGCTCTATACTTTACCAGCGTCACGAGAAAAGCTTCTGTTCAAGTTATGCCACTTTTCAAAACACACACACACTTGCAACTTGACCTGAAAATTTGTACTTCTTTATTGTGGATATCCCACAGACCCGTCCCAGCATACAGAGCTGATTAAGAACTTTAGGAATATTCCCTCATCTTTTATATAGAAATACCAAAGCTTTGATGTGCATTTTACCTGTTCACCCATTATTAGTCTTTAGGCATGTTCCCTGAAGACACAAACAATTTTGAAAAAATAATTTTGAATTGAGGTTTCTCTCTGTTTATAAATTTTTTTTACGTTGGTGAGAATAGTAAGAATGGTGTGTTTTATGCGTTCGCCTAGCCTTTGTGCGGATAGCAGATAATGTGTTGTTTTATGCGTTCGCCTAGCGTTTGTGTGGATAGTAGATATGGTGTGTTTTGTATGAGTTCGCGTACAATGGTGTGGATAGTAGATATGGTGTGTGTTTGTATGCGTTCGCGTACGTTAGTGTGGATAGTAGATATGGTCTGTGCTTTTCTTCTCTTCCCGTCTGTGTTAATAGTAGGTATGTGTATATTTTATGCCTTCTAGTTCGTTGGTGTGGATAGTCTATGTGTGTGTTTTATGCATTCGCATTTGTTGGTGTGGATAGTAGATATGGTCTGTGCTTTTCTTCTCTTCCCGTCTGTGTGGATAGTAGGTATGTGTCTGTTTTATGTATTCGCGTCCGTTGGTGTGGATAGTATAGTGTGTTTTATGCATTCGCATTTGTTGGTGTGGATAGTAGATATGGTGTGTGTTTTGTATGCGTTCGCGTACGATGGTGTGGATAGGAGATATGGTGTGTGTTTTGAATGTGTTCGCGTACGTTGGTGTGGATAGTAGATATGGTCTGTGCTTTTCTTCTCTTCCCATTCTGTGTGGATAGTAGGTATGTGTCTGTTTTATGCATTCGCGTTCGATGGTGTGGATAGTGTAGTGTGTTTTATGCATTCGCATTCGTTGGTGTGGATAGTAGATATGATGTGTGTTTTGTAATCGTTCGCGTACGTTGGTGTGGATAGTAGATATGGTCTGTGCTTTTCTTCCCTCCCGTCTGTGTGGATAGTAGGTATGTGTCTGTTTTATACATTCTCATTCATTGGTGTGGATAGTCTATGTGGTGTTTTATGCGTTCGCCTAGCCTTTGTGCGGATAGTAGATAATGTGGTGTTTTATGCGTTCGCCTAGCGTTTGTGTGGATAGTAGATATGGTGTGTGTTTTGTATGCGTTCGCGTACGTTGGTGTGAATAGTAGATATGGTCTGTGCTTTTCTTCTCTTCCCGTCTGTGTGGATAGTAGGTATGTGTCTGTTTTATGCCTTCTCGTTCGTTGGTGTGGATAGTCTATGGGTATGTTTTATGCCTTCTCGTTCGGTGGTGTGGATAGTCTATGTGTGTATGTTCTACGCATTCGCATTCGTCGGTGTGGATAGTCTATGTGTCTGTTTTATGCGTGAATCAGAAATAAAAAATAATTCTAATCTTGAATCAGAATCAAAATAAAAATAAAGATAGTTCTGAATCAGAATAAAAATAAAAAATAAATATTATACTCTTGAATCAGAATCAGAATAAAAATAAAAATAGTTCTGAATCAGAATCAGAAAAAATTATAATCTTGATTCAGAATCAGAATAAAAATAAAGATAAAAATATTTCTGAATCAGAATCAGAATAAAAATAACATATTTCTGAATCAGAATAAAAAATAAAAATAAATATTATACTCTTCAATCAGAATCAGAATAAAAATAAATATTATACTCATTCGTTGGTGTGGATAGTCTATGTGTCTGTTTTATGCATTCGCATTCATTGGTGTGAATAGTAAGTATGGTGTGTTTTATGCATTTGCATTCGTTGGTGTGGATAGTAGATATGGGTGTGTTTTATGCATTCGCATTTGTTGGTGTGGATAGTAGATATGGTCTGTGCTTTTCTTCTCTTCCCGTCTGTGTGGATAGTAGGTATGTGTCTGTTTTATGCATTCGCTTTCGTTGGTGTGGATAGTATAGTGTGTTTTATGCATTCGCATTTGTTGGTGTGGATAGTAGATATGGTCTGTGCTTTTCTTCTCTTCCCGTCTGTGTGGATAGTAGATATGGGTCTTTTTATGCATTCGTATTCGTTGGTGTAGATAGTCTATGTGTCTGTTTTATGCATTTTTGTTCGAGTACTCAGGTCAGCCAGTTCAGTGACGTCACTGAAGCTAGAAATTTTGAGGCTATAAATATAGACTTGGGTTTTCCACAGGTTGTACCTATAAATACATGCAAGGGTTTTTAAACAGAAATTGACCAAAAATTGTAGCTAAAAATAGACGCTACCTGTTCTATTCATCTTGTCGCTATACAGGCCCAATATTTTTGTCGCTAGGCAGGCCCAATATTTTTTTGTCGCTAGACAGGCCCAATATTTTTTGTCGCTAGACAGGCCCAATATTTCCCCATGTTCAATTTCCCTTGTCCGTAGGGTACAAAGTAGGGTCCCGTGAAGCTATAAATCTTGAGGCTATAGTGAAAACGACCAAATTTAACATAGAAGTCTACGTCAGGCCATAAATCTTGAGGCTACGGTACAACCCCCTAAATTTAACATAGAGGTCTACGTGAGGCTATAAATCTTGTCGCCAGGGTACAACCCCTCTAATTTAACATTACGGTCTACGTGTCGCTATAAATCTTGTCCGTCTATAGTCACACCCATGTTAAAATTCCCATGTTAAATTCCCATTGACGCTATACAGGCCCAGGGGGTACCATTTGAAGCTATAAATCTTGACGCTATACAGGCCCACCCATGTCAAAATTCCCATGTTAAATTCCCATTGACGCTATACAGGCCCAGAGTGTACCATTTAACGCTATAAATCTTGACGCTATACAGTCCCACCCATGTTAAAATTCCCTATGTTAAATTCCCATTGACGCTATACAGGCCCAAAGTGTACCATTTGACGCTATAATCTTGACGCTATACAGTCCCACCCATGTTAAAATTCCCTATGTTAAATTCCCATTGACGCTATACAGGCCCAAGGTGTACCATTTGACGCTATAAATCTTGACGCTATACAGTCCCACCCATGTTAAAATTCCTATGTTAAATTCCCATTGACGCTATACAGTCCCAGGGTGTACCATTTGACGCTAAAAATCTTGACGCCATACAGGCCCAAAATTCCCATGTTAAAATCCCATTGACGCTATATCGTCCCAGGGTGTGCTTTTGACGCTATACAGTCCCACCCATGTTAAAATTCCCATGTTAAATTCCCCTTTGGGGCTACGGTACAACCCCCTAAATTTAACATTACGGTCTACGTGACGCTATATCGTCCCACTATACTACTGACATGTGAGTTCTATTGTACAAAGTTATCATTGGCGAGGAATACTTTTCATTCCTTGATGGGTCTTTATTAGACAAAGAACTTTCTTTTCTTTTTATATAATCATCTCAATAAATTACGATCAAGAAAAAGATAGCTTTATAATAAATTACTATCAAGGAATAGGTACCTTTATAATAAATTGCGATCAAGGAATAGGTAGCTTTATAATAAATTACGATCAAGAAATGGATAGCTTTATAATAAATTACGATCAAGAAATATATAGCTTTATAATAAATTACTATCAAGGAATAGGTACCTTTATAATAAATTACGATCAAGAAATAGACAGCTTTATAATAAATTACGATCAAGAAATATATAGCTTTATAATAAATTATGATCAAGAAATATATATCTTTATAATCAATTACGATCAAGGAATAGGTAGCTTTATAATAAATTACGATCAAGGAATAGGTACCTTTATAATAAATTACGATCAAGGAATAGATAGCTTTATAATAAATTACGATCAAGGAATATATAGCTTTATAATAAATTACGATCAAGAAATATATAGCTTTATAATAAATTACTATCAAGGAATAGGTACCTTTATAATAAATTGCGATCAAGGAATAGGTACCTTTATAATAAATTGCGATCAAGGAATAGGTAGCTTTATAATAAATTACGATCAAGAAATATATAGCTTTATAATCAATTACGATCAAGGAATAGGTAGCTTTATATTTTGGGATTATTTTGTTAAGCGACATTTATCTTTCCAAAGCGAAGCAGTAAACAAACCATTTTTTTAAATAATACTAATAATAATAGTAAGGTGAGGAGGATGAGGACGATAAAGATGATGATGATAAGGACGAAGGCGAGAAATAATTCAGAGTTTCAACCTATATCCTATTGTTGTCAAAGTCTGTGTTCATTGGAATTAATTTTTTGCGGATAAAAAACAAAAAAACAAAAAAAAAAAACCAACAAAAAAACAAACAGCACATGGATTCTATTATAACACCCACCAAAGTAATACTGACAACGTTTGATTCGTTGAAGTATTGCAATTTCCGATAAACCGTTTCATAGATAGATAGATAGATAGATAGATAGATAGATAGATAGATAGATATAGATAGATAGATGGAAGTATGTACTTCTGTCGATATACACTAAGAATTCGTGACAAAACATATAGATAAACAAACAGACACGCAAGTGGTTACTCCTGTATACAGTTTAATACCTACGAAAGACATGATAGAGAGAAAGAAGGGTGGGTAGAAAGGATGGATACAAACTTTCCAATAAGCTACCTGTAAAATTTTAAAGCTACCTGTAAAAGTGTCTGATAAACATTGTCCTCGTATTCTGTATATTGTGAAATATATTGTCTGTATGTTATGTGAAAATATTGTCAGCATGTTATGTGAATATACTGTCAGCATGTTATGTGAAAATATTGTCAGCATGTTATGTGAAAATACTGTCAGCATGTTATGTGAAATATATTGTCAGCATGTTATGTGAAAATATTGTCAGCATGTTATGTGAAAATACTGTCAGCATGTTATGTGAAATATATTGTCAGCATGTTATGTGAAAATATTGTCAGCATGTTATGTGGAAAATACTGTTTGCAAGTGACAATATTGTTTTCCATGTTATGTGTTATTTGAGATTTAAGTTAATTATTGCTTGATTTTCTCATCTTTTCTTCGCAAAGAATTTCGAATACTTTTCAAAATACACCATGTGTATATATAGTAGTTTAAGTTCTTTCCTTCCAAGAAGTGTAAGATGATGACGACGACGACAGCGCTGACAATGACGAGAAGAAAGAAGGAGAGAAACAATAAAGATTTGTCAAAGTATGCCCCATTACTGATGCTTTCATTATTTCATTCACAGAAATATTTTATTGAAACAGTGAGTTCCTTGGAGACCATTTCAACGTGAATAACTGGAACCTGATCCAGTGTGTAGTTCCTAGGAGACAGTTTCATCGCAAGTAACTGGAACCTGACCCAATGAAGCTATTTGTAATTTGTTCACTGTCGCTTAAAAGAAACGCCTCTTTCATGATTATTGGCTACGAATGGCTGGCTGGAGTATGTTAACATCTTCGTCCAATGGTTAAGGGCGTTACAGATTCATACTTGGCGACATAACTGTATTCTATTTGATTTTACATTGTTGATTGATGTTAATAACAAGGATAAAAATACGGGAATGGGATGAAGCAGAAGATTGTAATTCTCGGTCATTAAGAGGAGATAATGAGACACAATTCTTCGGAAAGACAGAATTTTTAAATGTTTGCATTGAAATCCATGTTCAGCGCCGATGAAACATAAGATCATATTGAAAAGGAACAGTAGCATTGATGTGTAATCTTTACGTAACTTTTTGAAAGAAACGACAGCCTAATAGCAGACCTTATTTGCATAGTTAGTAACATCATTACATCGCCGTGTTGATTCAATTGGGAATTAACAACCCCTCCCCCTAAAAGAATTGTAAGAAATCTTAACTTTTATAAAAATGTGAACACGGAGATCGGGGCAAAGAATCATATTAGAGAAAAATGATGATGCTGTCAATGGAAGGTGTCTAATGCTGATATTCGAAACTCAGGATTCAAGTAAATGCACAAATAGTAAATGAAATATTGAAAACAATATTCGAGCTCGAAAACGTATTTAAAACAGTTCCACGAAACTATTTCTTGCATAACACTGCAGTACTCATACTATAATGATGGAAGGACTGACAAAGTTCGTTACGAAATCTTTCGAAGAGAACAGCGAAATGAGTCGAGAAAGGGAGAAGAAAGCTAATGATATGCCTCAAGATTCAACAAAGGATGAAAAACAAAACAGTGTCAAGCTCGGAACGATGGAGACAGATGATGATACGAAAGGTGACTCACAGGGAATTAACATAGACGTGTGTTCCACATCTGACGATACTTCAAGTCAGGACGTTAATTCTGATGATGAAAAAGGTAAATACTTATATTTAAAAGTAGGATGACACTATGTTCAGACTGGGAGACTATTGTTTCTAAACATATTTCATCGTTGTAAATATTGGTGTTTAAAACAAAAGAAAAGAAACAAATAACTAAATTTAATTTAAAATGCCAACGCCTTACCTGCACTTCAGTCACGAAAATTTTATTGCCTGCAAAATCGAAACTTAGTAATAGAAGCTACATTTAAAGTTCAACAACATCGCCAAAATTGTTTCTGCAAGGTAGAAAATATTGAGGTAATTCTAAAATTGTTCGCATTTCTACTTTTATTTCAAATTTGTTTATGAGATGAATTATTTTTAATTAAATTGCTGACAAGATAGTAAGTTTGGAATCAACAACTACAGCTTTACAGAAAGTCTCTGAGCTGTATCGTAAAGTTTTCAAACGACAAATAAATAACATACCGAATTTAAACAGTTATTCAATCCGATTTGTTTCCTTCATTCATCCGGACTAGATGACAATATGTATGTTGATATTAAGTTTCCAAGTGAATTTGAATTTCACAGATGTATTTCTGATATGTTTGTATAAAGTTTCTTAATTTAGATGGGGAGAAGAAAACATTGTTTGTTTTACTATCTTTGTTTATAAGATTGTCAACCAAATGGGCAACAGAGGTGATAAAAGTAAAAATCGACTGTCCATTCCACAGACAACGTTCCATGCATCTTTATGAAACTATACAAAGACTGCACATAAATTCATTATTTAGATTTTTATTTTTCAATTAGAATTATTCTTGCTAAATATTTTATTGCGTTTATACTTACCTTCATTTTCCCCCAAATTTCATATTTTGGATATCATTTACAAAAGATTTTGTATTCAGATAAAATAAAATCACTTGCATAAAAAAACATATTCGAAAGAAACGTTAACAACGATGGTTTTCGAAGGTACCTTTGAAACGTAAACTGTTTCCGTATTTTTTCCTGGAATGACAGAAGGCATAGCAGATTGAATTGTGTGATATCAAAGTAAATATAAATTATTATGAAGATTTTTCTTTAAGATTCAGATCGGTTTGTTTGCAAACAAACTAAATGTTCTTGTGTATTTAAATAGATAAATCGTGAAAAGACAATGCAACACAGGAAAACTAACATATACAATACTGGTATACATAATTATGTAAAACAGAGGGGTATTAGAGTATAAAAGTACTGATATACTTAATTATAGTCTTATAATCTTTCCGGTGATAGCAAATACTATGATATTCATACTAGGATTAAAATCCAGTGTAGCTAACTAAAAAAAAAAGGATCAGTACGACAATCAACTAACATAGAATCCCTTAAGCAATTGAAGGGTAGAAGCAGAATCTGCATTTCATTATATTTTTTTATGCACTCAGTACATATTTCAAAGGCAAAATCTATTCTTAATACTACGAAATGGCCGTCCTGATCTCTATAAACTTTTTTTGGCATATATGAACTTGCATCTGAGCAATATCTGAATATCTTTAAGTTGTTTCTAAAGTATTGTAAGAATACTGGACGTTTCAACTAATGTTTCTTCGTTAGATTCTAAATATAACGACTAGTATTAATAAAACTCTTCCTCAGACTGTATAATGACTAATTGATGGTAATGTAGGCTTATAATGACTAATTGATAGTGATGTAGGTGCATTATGACTAATTGATAGTGGTGTAGGTGTATTTCATGCCAAATGCAGTTCCTTCCGGAGTTTTGTAGCATCATTATTTACTTGCCTTCGATATCTCTCCTCTTTTTTCCTTATCTTCGAAGTTTTATCCTTTAACTGTCAGTACACGTATTTTGTTGCCGCTGTTGTTTTTATTTTACTTCTGCCACTTGTCATGTTTGATTAATGTGTACCACTGTATTTCCATGGGGAAGGACTTGTCTAACGCTGTGAAAACTTCTAGCCCAACCCTTTTACATAAATGGCAAGTAAAACATGTTTGAACCAATTATGAAAAATACGGGAATATTAACATATAAATATACTGGTATACATAATTATGTAAAATGTAGAAATATTAGCATGTTATAATAAAGATATGCACATTTATGCAAAATAGAGGAATGTTGACATGAACATTGCAGATAGACATAATTATTAAAACAGGAATATTGACCTATAACAATATAGTTATGACTAATTATATAAACGAGAGGGATAATAGCATATAATAATACGGGTATACATAACTATGTAAAATAGAGTAACTGTAGCATATATGTACCTAAGTATGTAAAATAGAGGGAAAATAGCATATACAAATACAGGTGTACCTAACTATGTAAAATAGAGGGAAAATAGCGTATAAAAGTACAGGCGTACATAACTATGTAAAATAGAGGGAAAATAGCATATAAAAATACAGGTGTACATAACTATGTAAAATAGAGGGATAATAGCACATATAATGCAGGTGTAAATAGCCATGTAAAATAGAGAGATAAATACCATATATAATGCAGGTGTACATAACTATGTAAAATAGAGGGATAATAACATATAGTGACACAGGTATACATAACTATGTAAATAAAAAGAATATTAACATATAAAACAATACACATGGCCAGATTAAGGAGGTGGTGGGGGTAGGACAGGAGCCCCTCCAGTCATGAGGGTGTCCTTGGTTGGTGCGGATAAGATTACTTGTGTTTAAATAAACCATATATAGGTCTAAACGGTATAATACTTTACCTAATACAATATAATAAATGTACAAATATAAAGGACAGCTTAAAGACTGATTTCAGGGTGTCCCTACGTCTCTGAAATGCCATGGGCCCCTCAAAGCCTTAATCCGGCCTTGGGTATACATTGTTATGTAAAATAGAGCATGTGCCATCAGAGAAGTAGTAAAAATCAGTTACATATTGTGGGGGTTTTATTTTTTGTTATGAAAGAACAGTAGGAAAATGGATACATTGTTGAAAATAGTAGGAAAGTGGATACATTGTTGAGAACAGTAGGAAAATTGGCAATATTTTCAAACATAGCTGTGCCCTTTCATGTAAGCAATGCTTATTTATTCACCTTGCTGGGTCTTAAATAATAATATGGTGTGATAAACTTGGTCTTAGTTTAACCAAACGAACGTTCATTAATATGCATGTAGACTCTTACCCGATATCACCACACAGTCTTTCATTAATAAGCATTTTGACTCTTACCTAATATTACCACACAGTCTTTTATTAATGCAGACTCTTACCCAATATTACCACACATTCTTTCATTAATATGCATGTAGACTCTTACCCGATATCACCACACAGTCTTTCATTAATAAGCATTTAGACTCTTACACGATATCAACAGTCTTTCGTTTATGCAGACTATTACCCAATATTGCCACACAGTCTTTCATTAATAAGCATGTAGACTCTTACCTAATATTACCATACAGTCTTTCATTAATACGTATGTAGATTTTTATACACTATCACCACACAGTCTTTCATTAATGCAGACTCTTACCCAATTTTACCACACAGTCTTTCATTAATAAGTATTTAGACTCTTACCCAATATTACCACACAGTCTTTCATTAATGGAGACTATTACCCTATATTGCCACACAGTCTTTCATTAATAAGTATGTAGACTCTTACCTAATATTACCACACAGTCTTTCATTAATGGAAACTATTACCCAATGTTGTCACACAGTCTTTCATCAGTAAGTATGTAGACTCTTACCTAATATTACCACACAGTCTTTCATTAATTGAGACTATTACCCAATATTGCCACACAGTCTTTCATTAATAAGTATGTAGACTCTTACCTAATATTACCACACAGTCTTTCATTAATGGAGACTATTACCCAATATTGCGCCACAGTCTTTCATCAATAAGTATGTAGACTCTTACCTAATATAACCACAAAGTCTTTCATTAATGCAGACTCTTACCCAATATTACCACACAATCTTTCATCAATACAAACTCCTGCCCATTATTACTATAAAATCATTCATTAATTCAGACTTTTACCCAATATTACCACACAGTCTTTCATTAATAAGCATGCAGACTCTTACCCAATATTACCACACAGTCTTTCATTAATGCAGACTCTTACCCAATATTACCACACAGTCTTGACGGTTAATTAACAACTTCCACGACTCTAATGATGGAAGAAAAAGGAAATTATAATCTTTGCTCACTGCTATAATCCAAAGGAAATATGAGAATGTATTCTAACTGAAAGGCAAATAGTACCAAATTCGTATTCCGCACAATTTTTGAGAAAACAATATGCAATATACTCATTTTCAGAAATGCTTATTAAATGTTGCAGATTGAAATGCAGCTAATTACCCACACCCACACCCACAC
>JAECUM010068441.1:0-18813 GCA_016617855.1 Megalonaias nervosa
AGAGAGATGCCAATTATTTACATCTTTATCAGATGATTATACACATTTCCTAGTTCTAATGAAGACTATGTAATAGATTTGATGCCAAATCAAATTTTAGGTAATATTGACATGCCATGGTCACAATGACTTGAAAACTGTACTAATACTAACATCCTTTTTTTTTTTTACAGAAGGCTGATTAACATCTTTTGTAACAAGTTTATGCTTTTACTTTATTCAAAGAGATCTTAACAAATTTACGCACTGACTTGAGACCTTTTTGATCTCTTGAACAGTGCAAAGTTATGCTGCTATTTAAGCATGAAAAGTATTCCCCTGAGGTACCCCCTACCAAAAACATTGAATTTACTCTTAAATGCAAACCACATGTTTAGTCCTTGAAATGTATCGACCCAGTAATGAGGCTGAACATACATGTCAACAGCTACAAACTTTAATTCAGTTCTGACTGCATTTATATAGTATGGGACTGGTCATTTATGTTTTTCCGACTGGGGAATTTTTAAAATTCTTTCATTGATCACAAGATAAAATTGTTTCAAATAACATAACCCTTTGGAGCTATAAATAGTCTCTCCTTAATAAAGAATTAGCTTCAGCAGATGTTCTACAGAAGTAAAGACAGTAGCCATTGTTAGCACTGTTATAAAACTGACATCATAAGGCAATGTCAATTTCAGGATGGGAAAGGCGTGTTTCTAGCATGAAACCATCTGACTGCATTGTAGTTCACAGATAAAATTACAGTTCCATCATTAACAGTGACAATTTTGTAATTGTTACTAATTAATCTGGCCTCAGCGTATTGTTGAAATGAATAATAATGTAGAAGATTGTCAATTCTTAAATGTTCAATGTACATTGTTCAGAAGACGATCAATACAGTGCTCCTCGTCAAGTTGGTGCGTAAGCTGGTTCAGATATCTTTGATAAAGAAAAAATGTAAACATATTGTAAAATAAATCGATCAGCCATCTCTAAAAGTATCGAATAGACAAGGCACTTTTCTTTTATTTCTTTTTTGATATAGAAATTACGATCACTTGATTCATGAAATGGTATCTGCTCATAAATCACGCATGACGTTTCCGTCTTTCCATGGATGGTCATCATCCATCGACTATTCATATTTCAATCAGTTAAGCTTTGTTGCTATTGACTGAACCATAATTTGAGTTACATGGATTACATTAAACGCGCAATGTCATATGTGTGATAGAAACGCACCTTTCTCAAGCTGAAATTGATGTCTTCTGGCTCTAACATTGTATAACAGTATTTACAAATGGTCAGTACTTTGATTTCTGTTGAACATCTGCTGAAGCCAAGTCTTTATTAGGGAGAGACCATTTAAGTTTCTAAGGAGGGGGCAAATGCTTGAAAACTATTGCCTTATTCTGATTTGTGGTGTAAAAAAGGAACACTATGCCATTCCTTGCTTTAGTCTAAACAAATTGATCTTGCGATGAATGAAATTAAAAAAAAAATACAACAGTTAGAAAGAATAATTTAGCCCCATAAAATTAAATGGTCAGTTCCATACATTATGTGTGCATTCAGAATTGAACTATTTTGCAACTGTTTACGTGTATATTCAATCTAGGAACAGGGCCATTACTGCTTAAGGACCAAACACGTTTGGATTTAAGTGTAAATTCAGTGTTTTCTTTTTTGTTGTTTGTGTTTTTAAACAGAAGCTGCTGTTGTCTGGAATTTAATTTTCCATACCCAAGAGGATTACTTCTCATATTTAAACAGCAGGATAAATTTACACTTTAAGAGATGCTTAACAAGGTGGGTCTCACGTCAAGTCAGCATGTAAGTTTTCTAATTGTACAAAATATACAGGACTTTTGGAAATGATTTCTACTGTCCAAATATATGATCAAAATAAAGATTACTGATTGGTGAAATGGTGCTTGATTATTAATCACTCACGATGCATCAGTAATACCAATCAGCTGCTTTGTGGTGATGATTTGTTAGTATTTTATTTGCTCCATTGCGGAGCAGAAGTGGAGGGGATTTAGTCCCCCACTGCAATGCATGGTTTTCAGAACATGCATTTGAGCTATATTGTCAGATCCCAATCCTTCATGTACAATTCATTTATAAGTGATCTATATAGGTAAAGTAGTAAGTCACTTACAATCCCTGTTTAAGTAAATCACTTATATGTTATTTATAATATGTTATTTATAGGGGTTTTTTTCCATAAGGGAGTGTATTTTGCTGAAGATTTAATCTTCTCTTCTTTATATTTTCTATTCATGATCATTAACTATCTATTCTTTATTGGTGCCCAAGGTAACCAGAACCCATTAAGACGTTTCTGCCGCCAAATAAAATTCATCATCTCATACTTTTTTGGCAATGTGTGTATTCTATTCAGTAAGCCAGCTTTAGGTGCACTCACGTCAGTCAGCCTAAAATCAGTCATTGTGATCATTTATATTTATTTTCTGGGATCTTTTTATCCACTCAACAGGGACCATAGAGGAAACTTTTTTGCACCAAAGATGAAAAAAGTAGTGGTGCAATGGCACAGCCAATATGAACACTGTATGAATGTTAATTTTAGTGTTAGGTTTTGAGGTTATTATTAGGACCCCCAACAATTATGTGTGTCTCCGGTTGCCCTGGTTTTCAAATTAGGGTAGGTAGGTGCTTTTTATATCTTTAACTTTATTTATACTATAATAGTTAGTATTTATAATGTACTAAATGCATCAACTTATAGCCAAAAGCAGCTCAATTAGATACACAAATCAATTTTGTGATTTTTTTGTTTAAAACGTTCAAATTTAAAACAATTTTAACCTTGGAGTTGGGGAACAAGTGCTAGGGACAGCAATGAAAAACGGGGATGGTGGGCCCATGGAAGACACATTTTGTTCTTTTGGCCTTAAAGCATTTCCATATTGGAAGGAAGTGGCTGCTGTAACTTGTTTAGAGCATCATACATCTCTTGGAACGTATGCATGCCATTTGTTTCTCCATTAGTATAATGTTTTATTAGGTTTGATGATGTTAAGAGAGAAACTGAACCTCCATTATTGAGACCAAAAGAATAGATACAAAGAATGCTATATTGCAGATATTGTATTTAATATGGTAATAAGAATTAATTTATTTGTAAGTATTTATTTATCCTTAAATATGTTCCAAACTGAGGACCATGATAACAGTTTTAGGTAAAGAGTACGTTTTTCTTTAAAAAACCCACAATGTTTCTGATTTTCGTTTCTTTTTGCAGAAAAGATTCCTTTCAGCAATGAACACGTTTATGTGCATCCTCACATTCACTTTTCTGCAGATGGCAGTAGGTGAGTAATTTGCATAGCATGAAGAGAAATAAATATACAGCAAAAAAGAAAATGTGTTACCTCCCATTAGTGCTAATTCTATTTGGGTCACTGTTACGAATATGTAATTTAATTACTTGTGTGTTAATTTTAAATTCTTTTTATTTAATTTTTATATCATTACATTTTATTGCAATGATTTTTTCATGGGATTTGATATTTTTGAAAGAGATATTATGTTTATATAAAACGTAGTATGATTCGCATAAGCACTGTTTTTAGTCTACTTGGTTCGTAGATTTTGTAAACATCGGGTGAAAATGACTGGCTATGACCAAGGTCATTTTCTGGCCTATGTGTAAAATTGCATTGTTTACTGTGCTGTTTGATGATGAAATAACCATGCATTCCATCGTGAGCGCCTGAAATGACGTCTTAGTTCAGTTTAAAAATATTCAGATCACCGTGAAATAGTCAGTCGTATAATATACCTTCAAGAAGAAAGATATATTTTTATTAGGTGCTGTAAAGAGTCGTATTTTTAAATCTTTGGAGCTCGAAATGTTTTATCACAGATGACAGCTTGTTCAGAAGTTCATCTATTTGTTAGAATATAATAATTTATTTCTCTGGAAAACTACACAAGTGCTTCCTTTGTATAAAAGTTTCAGGACAAAGACATTCATTGGAAATTTATTCTAAATTGGAACATTAGAAGTTGTGGTTCAACGTGGAACTCTTGACATTCATATAAAGACTTCACCTGATGTCATCATCCTCCATCTTGGAACCTCGTCGAGATTCAAACCTGGATTCAGTTAGAACTGTTTAGTGATAGGACTTATATATTTTTCAATTCCAGGATAAATATTTGGATTATATTCACAAACTGTGAGTCCTGTTTCCTATTTTCACCTTTTCACCGTGTTGTCTAGGGAAATAAATAATTTTTGTTAAAACTTACAAAGCTTGTTGATTTCACTCTTTTCTTTTGTTACTTTTCAACGAGCCTATACGTAACATCACACACTTCCCACATCCCTATAGCACTTTACCTCTTAACGACTCATGGTACTATTTCCATGGAAAAGTGGAACCAGTCTAGAAATGGGTGAAGAACAGAGTCTTGGCTGGCCAGGAGTGTTTGATAAGGAAAGTTAGATTTTAGGAAAAATAATTTTTTGAGAGCTTATCCTAGATGTAACTGGAAAAAATAGAGACATTGTTTTATTGATGGAATTGCATTCTTTTAACAGACTTGAGTTTGGAATCCTGTCTGAAATTAGCATCTGACTCTTCGATGCAGAATCAAAAGCACGTGTTTCAAACACATGTAGATTCAGCAAATATGGAGTGGCTCATATACTTTTCTCTATCTATAAGCTGTCATCCAGGATGCATATATACTGATAAAAATAGGTCTGTTTGTGAGCACTGAGAAATGTAAAGGTTATTGAATTTTTAATATCATGGTGTTTGCATAGGTTTACTATGAGAGCTGAATTAGTACCATGAATTCCTAAAGTTAACTACAGTTCATTTGCAAACATATTTACATATTTGTTGCTGGACTGCAAAGCATTTCCTTATAGATTGATCATATCTGTTTGTGTATCTGGTAACACTGCTAAGGTATTAGTTCTCATTTGTTTCATTGTTTCATACATTATTTTTGTCATATGCATGTAAGTAGGTATCTTTCTTATATGTGGAGTACTTCCGCTTGCTGTGGAACTAGCTATAATGTGATCTATATGTTGTGGTCCATTGATGTTAGTTAACTTTATGTTAGGGCTTGACAACTGTATAGTGCTTGTAAAAGTCATACAAATAGTTATTTTCTTGTATAATGTAGAATACTACACTTCTCAATGAAGTTTAGGTCACTTTCATGGGCAAGTGAATTTTGTTTAACCTTTGCAATTACAAGTAGCTCATTGTTTGATGTAATATTGCCTATGGAGTCACAAGGTTAATTTCTTTCATTTTATTATTAAATAAGCGTTTCGTTTATCCATTTTATTGCAACACGCATTGGGTGTTTTTTTTTTTGGGGGGGGGGGCGCAAATTCAACAGAAAGTTATTTCATTTCTTAAGTCTTGGGGCATATGACCTAGATGAGAAAGTTTCACTATAAGTTCTGGTTCAGGAAAAAAAAAAAGTCAATCCAAATACATACAGTAAATACTGTTCATCAGGCCGATCATGTTCATGCAATCTGAAATTTGCAACACCATAGTGGGGGCAGGGAAGGCCTTTGACTCGTGGAGAAAGTTTGTTGCCAGTGTAGAAGGAATGATTACCAATGAATTAAATATCCCTCAGCTGATATAGAAGTAACAGGAAGAATTTGGATCTGCCAGAAGCAAGCTAAATCATGTGTTGGAAACCTATGACACGGGTACCAATAGTGGCATGCCAGACTTAGGAATGTGCCAAGTCTGTGTAGCATTTGTGGTATATCTATACAGCACTATACAATTGATCAGACCAGGTACCGCAGTTCTTTAGGTTGCCAATGCCTGATCTTGATTATGCTCTTGGATACAGACTCAACATGATTCCAGGTGACAAGTAGCTTAAAGTCAGTTCCTGCTGCGGTTGGAATGGGTTTGTAAAATAATTAACTTATAATGGATGACAACCTGGCACCAGACACCAACAGTAATATTAATTTGACATAACAAGTGCAAAGCTTTCTCCAACAACCACAGGCGGTGAAGCATGAATATGTGGAATTGAACCCACCCATAGAAGATTCATCAGCAGCACAAAGCAGTACCATTTATGCACAAGTGAGAGCAAAGGCATTAGAAGAAGCCAAAGATCATGATGCTAATAAACTGGCCCTAGTTGCGGGTGGTATTGCAATGAGACTTGCATGCCAGAGTGGTGTGTCACAGCTGTGTGGCATTATACAAGATCCCCAGTGCTGTGGGTCAACCTAAACTCACTAGCAGCAAGCTTAAACAAGTAATCAACAAGAACTAATGAATAGAAATTTTAAACAAAATATGACTGACTGAAGGATTTGTCACCATTGATGATCAGTGTTCAGAAATTAACAAAAAACAAACATTGCATCTATAACCAAGTGTGTCAAAGTATGTATTTACACAACTATCAATGTGATAATTATTCATCAAGGATGATTAAAGTGGAATTTGTACAAATACAGATAATATTTTGATCAATAAGTAAAATATATCAAATATATAGATCTTACTCAAATAGTAATACTGTACATAATTTAGAATTTTCATTTAAATAGGGATACTGATAAATTTTAAAGAATGAAACATATGACTTGTGGAGTCCAGTTGATGACTAGAAAGTATCTTCATCCCCACTGCTCTGTTGGATGATCAAGGAGCCACCATGCATGGCCTGCCCTTTCCAGTCTAACAAAAGCTCCATGAAGAGCCCTCCTTGTTGACTGCAGACCCACTGGTCCCAACATTTTTTGGTTCTTCAACAGGAGCTAACCACTAATAGTACCTTTCTCTGAGCCAGCATAATCACTTACTCTAACAGCAGCACACATGATACAGCAACCCACTGGGTCCTATGACTTTGCATCCAAGCAATTAGCTGTATGGCTAAAATCACACCTCCAAATTGAGACATATGGTCACACCTATAAAGTCAAACAGCTGAAAATAAAATGACTAATGCCATGTAGTACATGCAACATGGTCATGTACAAATGCAATGATGTACATTATGGATGTGTGGACCTGGAGTTGATTATTACATAAATCATTTGATCGGAACTACTGTACATGATTATTGTCATGATAACCAGGTTCGTATGTGAATCTGCATCCAACAGGATGAATCTCACAGAACTTTGAGAACTCCAAATTTTCTCATCCTTTGCATGCAGCATTTACTATATATACTCATTTATAAGTTGACCCCACAAATTGAATAGGTTGAAGATTAAAAGGTACATGACTTGTGCATAAGCCAACTCGTAAGTCCAGCTATATTGAAAATCTTTTTATTTCTGCTCCATCTGATTGGATATTCATATTCACATGGAAGCCTTAGTACACGAGTTCCTCAGGGTTCAGGTTAGGCATGTGATCTTGTCCACGGTGACCTTGAATAAAAATATATACCAGTAGTTGACAATTTTTGTGAAAAAGTTTTCAGGTTTAGACGTTGGTTTGCAGATAAGCCACTCCCTCCCCACTTCTTCCAGGATTTTATTATTTTTCTTCTAAATTATATGGCTTATATATGTGTATATACAGTAAATAAATTCAATTCATGTTAAGTTATAATGTGGCTAGCTTGAAAACATACTATATTGCATCTAATAACCTGGCATTTTATAGGTCTGACTATCTTTAAAATTTAGCATAAATATTAGAACATTCAATATTTTAACCAGTTCTATTACATGATATGGATAGCGAAAAGAGAATACAATTTTATATTTCACATACCTCTCATCTGAAGATGCTCACATACAGTGGACAGCCTTCTGTCGAAACCTTTTTCTTTAATGTTACTGTTTACCTAAAGACCGTAAGTACTGTGGCTCTGGTTCAGTCCATGTCCAGAGCGCTTAAGCTTATTGATTTTCTCCTTGCAAGCACTTAGCTCATGCAGTCTGGCGTGAACTAAACTTGGGGTCTTGAAATAATGGAAGATGTAAATAAACTGCTCCATGCTAAAGCTGTATGCAGAAATGAAACTTGAGCGCATTTTAGTTCGGTGATAATGTATAGACCTTAAGAATACACAATTCCATTTCAATCATCATCAGTACACAGCCACACATACAAAATGGCTAGTTTCTATCAGCCTGCCCTTGTGGCAGACAGCAGCACAAGTGTGGGAAGCCTGCATCATTTTTACAACCAAACTGCACCATGATTCCTGGCTGCTGTGCCTGTGGCAAGAGTGTGTTTGCCTGCAAACTGCTTGAAACAGCTTTCAAGGGTCACTGCAATTTCATTGTCATTATCTGCCCCACCACATGCATCAACAATGCATACGATCTGCTGTTGGCCAACGGTAAAGTAGTAGTTATTGTTGTTGTTGTTGTAGGGTTTAACGCCATTTTTCAGCACAAGATAGGCTAAACACGGCGGCCAGTATCAATGGTGGAGGAAGAACCCAGGAAAACCCCAGAAAGACCCACCGACCCAAGAGAAGCTACTGGCAAGCTTTCTCACATACCCATATTGGCCGAGCTCGAGACTCGAATCCACGCAGACAGAGGTGATATGGCAGTGATCCGTAACGGTGAGCGCTTTAGACCACTCAACCACTTGGGGCCCTGGTAAAAGTAATAGACTATATTGAGGTTTCTTAGTCATCTTGCGATGAAAGCATGATTACCCCCTCCCAGACCCTCCCCCGTTAGTCTAAACAAATATGAAAACAACTTTGTTGAGGCAATAAAATCTATTTCTTTATTGATTACCTAGCTCTATGACCTATCACTAAAACATCATCGTCGTCACACAAAATAGGGTTGGCTTAGAAACGCTCATTATAGCTCTTACTGTGGTTTTTATTTGAATCGCTGGCGATTTATTTTTATATTTTTATACAAAATTACTATTCCTAACATTCAAACAAAATTCCAGTCTGCTAATAATAACTCACTGTGATTTGCAGGTCAAACTTCTAATTAATAAAATGAATGCACTATTAATAACTCACTATTAATAACTCGAATATACATTTTACATCATTCAATGCACAAATAGCATTTTCTACAAATAGTTTATCAAATTTATCAAGCAGCAGAGAGGGTGAACCCTACAACTTTTTACAGAGTGTCCATTAGCAAAAGTAAAGGTTCCTTCGAAGGGCTAAAATAAGGTCAATAACCGAACGCATTTCCATACGGGGAGAAACAGACTGCGTTACCGAAATCGACGGGGTTAGCTCATCGCTGTTACTCGTTCGTTGACGTGTATTTGACGCGTTTAGGTATGTTTGTTTGCGCGTCGCACACTCACTGTTTGTTGTTTCACCCTCTCTGCTGCTATAATTAAACCATTGTTACATCAATAATATTCGGTGAAGCTCATTCAACTAGATTAGCTCAAGAGCGGCTAGAGGCAATTAAGAAATATCTGCCCGTGAGAGATGCTGTCAAACAAAAATTACATTAAGAAATGTTTGCCCATGAGAGATGCTGTCAAACAAAATTTACAAGCACGTCAGGAGTCTCAGGTGGAATTTGCAGAATCCGCAAAAGAATTATGCAAACCTGTTACAAAACTACCGAAAAAGTTACAGAGTTTACTAAAGGTCTTTTACTTGCGTTAGAAAGAACCGCAGTAACTACTGAGGAAACAGCAAAATGAACTAAAAAGACAAAAAGACTTTTGCGAGAACTCCGGCTGAAATAGCTGCTGCTCAACCAACCCAAGAAATAACTGAAGATATAGACCAAGCGGAAGGTGATACTCAACCAGAATCAGAATTAGAATCAGAAGCAAGAGCCAAGGTTAATCTGCTTGATACATTTACCGAACACAGTACTAAATTGATTAGAAAAACAGAAACGTAAAAACTTTAGCTATAATTGCTGTGGAAGGCTATATAATAAAATCTGAATACGCTGATGATCTTGTAAGTCGTGAGAATTGGTACAAATGAATATTTCGCATATACTACGACGTTGATCAAGCTCGAAACAGCGATCCGACATATATTGCATTTATTCATGCTGTAGATAAATTTGCATTGATGCAACTACCACCGGAGCTACGACAACAAACACAACCACAACCACAACAAAAAAGAGTAGCCAATCCAGTATTCGAGGAAGAATTCTATGATGCCCCAGGTGCCACTGGAAGTGGTCTTGGTACAGGTAGCAGAGGAAGTGGTCTTGTTACTTGTTCAAATAATATCCTTGCCGACTTGGACAGATTAGACATTCTGATTGACGGAAAACGAACCGGTAATAATTCCCCAGAAATTATTAATGAAGCAGCTGCTATTTGTCAACGATTATTTACAGGCGGTATCATGGATGCTAATGTCTATCGGTCCCTCATTAATGAAATCGCCGATGATTAAGCAGTTAGATATAATTACTATAATAAGATGATCATACATAATGCTCAACGTGGACAAACCATGGTCAGGGTGATAAATTCGCGATTACCTGTATATAAAGCGATATACGGGGATGGACTAGGCGATGTTGTTCAGGGTTTATTTAGAAGGATAGCCCCAAAAGCAATACCGGTTGCAAAACAACTGGGAAAGAAAGCTATTGACGTTCTTCGTGAAAAGGGTATTAGTGCTGTTGGTGATGTTGCCAGCAAAGCATTTTCGGCAATCAAGGATAGACTAGCGCGATTAATACGACGAAAACCTCAGCCAGTAAAATTACCCAGCACTGAAGTGATGCCTGCAAACGTTAGTAAAATAATAAATCAAGCCGCAAATAAAAAAATTAGCAGAGTAAGCTGGTGAAAAAGAAAACAATATAACTGTTAGTCTGATAGCAGGAAGTGGTCTTCGTATTAGACGATAACAAGTAACATAGAGATGTTTAAACGCATATCTGATCCCGCATTTGACATGGATGCGCCAGTTCTCAAGGATGAATCTGTGCGCGATTATCAATATTATTCTTCTGATGCACGACAGCCAAATTAGCGTGGACGAATTGAGCTGCAAGTTCAAGATACAAGCAGATATTTCTTACCTGCTGAAGCATTTATTGAAGTAGATGGTGAAATTTTAAAAACAGATAATACTGAATATGGACCTGATTTTAGTGTTGGTTTTGTTAATAATGGCATCATGGCTTTGTTTGACAGTGCTGCGTATATCATCGACGGAAGACCTATTGAATCGATCCAAAAAGACGTCGACATTGCCACAACGATATTGGGTCTAGCAAGATACAGCAACGATTATTCAAGATCAGCTGATCCATCAATGATGCTTGTGAAGAACACATCTGACCACCCTAACTACAGACCATATAATAATAAGACGACCAAGAAACTTCGCCGACATCGCTGACGCTGATGTGTGGCCTGTGGTTCATGGTGCTAATCCAGAATTCAACCTAGGATTTGCAGCACGTCGATCAATGCTAAAGATGGAAGTAGAAGATTTTCATGTGCGATTCCACTGTCACACATCTTCGGATTTTGCAGAAATGTCAGAAATGCTATTTTCGGGGCCATGCACACGGTTGTACTCGTACGAAAGGCTACAGATGAAGATGCAATATGGCGTCCTCTCGGTGATGCTGGTAAAGTAACGTTGACAAAACTTTAATTGTGGATGCCAGTAATGACTATAGCAATATCTGAAGAAGAACGGGTGCTTTCTTTCATAAATCAAGGTGGAAAATAGATGTTATCATGGTTGACATGACCACAGATAGTGTTCAAAGTACAATTAATGGTTTATTCACATGGCAGATAGCATCACAGCAAGGTGCCTTTGCACCGCGACATATATTTGTTGCTTTCCAAGATGTTGCACGAGTAAATTCACAAACACATAGTATAATGATATTTGACAAACTCGGCATTTCTGAGGTTTCATTGAGGATAAATGGACATCAGGAACCATCTGAGGATATCTTATTAAATTTTGATCAAAATCATGTAGCACGTGCATATCATCGTTTAATGTCATTTATGGGACGTGATCAAAATGTTGATTCTGGTTTACAAATATCACAGCTAGATTTTACAATCTATCCGATCTATTATTTTTCGCTGGAACACTTGGATTTATTTAGGCAATCTGTTGTTGATATATACTTTCGAGCTGGTGTGACAAGAGGAGCTATTGCTAATTATAGAGCAGTCGCCGTTATACTCAGCGATAAGACAATGCTACTTGAAGGTGTTGGTGGTCGAATGAGAGTCATTGATGCGCCAATAGAAAACATGTAATTAGATCTCCTAATTTAAATTAGGATTTAAAATCAGAATGATATTAAAAATGTCGTATCATCATGTTAGTGTCAGTCTGATTCCTGGTCAGATTAAAAAGCTACAATCAACATCAAAGAATAACTGTGGAGTAAAAATATCACTAGCACGAGAACAAGTCACAGGTGGTCCGAATAAACTATCGCTGACAGAACGCCAGCATAAACACTTCAACGAAACCAAACAATCAAAGAAAGGTATACGACCTAATCTGTCTGCAGGTGCCATTAAAGACATAGCTAAGACGGGTGGTATATTTCCACTTCATGCAGCTATTCCAGGAATAATAGCCGCTGCAGCCCCAGTTGTTGCAAAAGCAGCTGCGTTAGGTGCAGTTGGAACTGCTGCTGGAATGGCATTAACGAAAGCAACAGGAAAAGGATTTTTTAAAAAAGGAAACGGTCTAGACTGCTAGGAACTCAGTACGGAATCGATCTAAGACTGCCAGGGATACTTCACTGATTCTCCCTATGTCCAATTTTGATTTACTCGATGCTGCTAAGCAACTAAACATCAGAAATTTCAGATGTGTTTTTATGCGTGATTGGTTACCGCCAAATCCAGCCACGACTGAAACTGGTATCATTAATCTCAATGGAAGTTCAGGTCGTGGTACTCATTGGGTTGCATACGCGATTGGTCCACGTGGAATTATTTATTTCGATTCGTACGGACTGGCACCACCAAAGGAATTTATCGAATACGTTAATGATCTCCGTATTTCAATCTGGTATTCAACGTTACCAACACAAAAAAGACCCCCACCAATATGTGGCCGTGAAGCACTTGCTGTACTCGACGCTGTGTCAAAATCATCCTCAGCACCTCATAAAACTGTGCACGCGTACACTAGTGCAAGTGCGAATTCTGCTTTAAATATTCGCTAATTGTATAATGGTAGATATTTACGGAAGATCAACTAAAACTAAAACCCAACAAGCACCAGATGAAGATTTACTCAAGCGAGTAACAAAACAGATAATGATGAATTATCTGACCTGCTCAATCTTACCAGCGCTGATCCTGGTGAGCTTGTGTTTCAAAACCGTGAAGGAAAATTAATGAAGAGTAATATTTCGATCAATGATATTATTATTCGTAATCGATTATCACGAGAAGGTCTTATTGCTTATACGACAGCGGTGGTAAACTTCTTCCTGGTGCTGTTACTGCATCGAGTATATCCGAACGAGTGTTAAAGACAGGCGATATAATGACAGGCATTCTCAACATGAACAACAATAAAATTATTAATGTGGGAGAACCAACAGATAATCTCGACGCTGCAACGAGGAAATGCATCGATGATAAGGACATTCCGGTGACAACATCGTTGACGACAATCAACGATGAAATGACCACACTTAGAACTGATTTTTCTAATCAAGTACAATGATTTCTGAAATTTCGCAGAAACATAAACAGAACCATTAATGAATTCTTTGGAAGTCCACCAACCGTTGACATAAAACTAGCCGACGTAAACACGAAACTCAGCAATATTATCGGTGCAATTCCTGATATCGTCAATAGAGCTGAGTTAGTTAAAATTCCGCATAAACAGATTAACAATATCGCATACACAGTATCATCAGGCTCATCAACATGGACACCGCAAAATAACATTATCAAATATACCGCTGAAGTCACTGGTGTATACAGGTTGTCCGTATTTAGCAGTGCAAAATTCAGAATATTTACTACATTTCTATGGCGTCATTCAACCGATAATTTTTTGGGAACTGTGTCTATTGTGTTAAATAAAAATACCGAAGAAACATTTATACTGGAACCATCTGAGAAAAAATTAACCTCAGCGTCTTACTGGTGGTGTCTGGAATTTGTCGCCGAAACACCTCAATTAAGTACTTGATAGCAATATAATGATCGACGTTCAAAAATACAGATGCAGTCAAGTATGTGCGTGGCAAACTAAACTGAAAAAATATCGTTGACGATTATATGGTAAAAGTAAAAAAATATTGCAGACGTGTGGTTGTCACTGATATAATTGTATACTCAGTATCTGCCTTAATCTCGCTGGAACGGTGTAATATTATCAACAATAAAAATGACCGCGCCTATAGTTGTAACAATCATTATTTCATCTGCAACAATTATCATGGGTATTTGTAATATTATCACAAAAAATAGATACCTGCGCGAACACAAATTACATGAGTATATAGTAAAAATACATACAGCAACGACAGCATATTCCAAACTATCATCGTTGATTTCGTCGTATTTCAAAGATGGCAGAATATCCGATGAAGAATTCAGCGCAATGGTAAAAATCTACAATGAAGTATTTGATGAAAAAAATCCTGAACAGGATCAAACTCCCTAATCCTAATTTACAATCAGAGATTTAGAATAATAATAATATAATAATGACAACGTCACAGGAATTATTACAGCAAATCGTCACTAATACTGCTCCGGTAAGAACTACAATGATATCGGCGAGTTCAACTAATCTTGAATTCAGTATTAATTTTCCAACTGCAGTTCCAGCATCAAAGATAGCTCTGGCGCAATTGCAAGTTTATTATAGTTGGCCAAATATTATGTCAAAATCATTCGGCGGACTACAGCCAAATAATTCGCTTGCTTTTGCTAATAAGAATAAAGATGATGGAACTCCCGACTGACAATGGTTGTCAGTATACCCACGAGCAGTTATCAGATAGAACAGGTCAATGAAGAATTTCAACGCCGGATTAAATCTATAACAAGGAGAGAATAAAAAATTGCCATTACTGTTCATGAGCCAACGCTATCATCGGCCATCGAAATAAATTCTCCGGATTATGCCGTAGACATATATCAAAGTTAGATTAGAACTGTGCTAGGTTGGCCTGAAATCCCAACGGTTTATTTTGGACCACTAGAACCATGCCGCAATGAATTTCTGACAATATATCAAAATTTCATTAAAACACCAAAATACCGAAATGATACTCTGTGGACCATTGATAGATTTTTCACTGATGGACGAGAACAAATTCCTGATTTGAGAGTTCCAGGAAGAAAAGCCTCGGTAAGTCTGGATTTGCGCATTCTCACTACTACAGTCCCAGCAATGATAGATGAATTTAACTGGATATTTACTGATGTTAAAAATTTAATCGCTGATTGGGCACAATATTACAGCGATGATGTAAAAAGGAACAGCATAGAATCAATCCAGCATCTGAATTTGATATTACTTGATTTCGATCATAGTAAACATGTTTAAGAAAAAATATATCTAAATTTTTTAAAGATCCAGTAAGTGCGAACTATGAGATTGGAGTTTACAAAAATGAATATGCTAAATATAAAATCGGTGAATTAAAACAATCAATGACTCTTATCAAGCAAAATTTTCCAAAGATGTTTGAATCATGGAGAAAAATAGGCCCGCCGCCAAATATTCTCAGATACAACAATGATCCATATGGGGGTGGCTGTCATATTTCACCGGGTATCATTAATATCACATCGACGATCGTGGTCAATCTTGTTTGTGACGCCATCGATGGCAGCTATCACACTGACCTGAAAAATCCAATCAGGCCCAGTAAGGATATATTCTGTATTCGTTTAGTCCGCAAGTACCACCAGGGTATATGACTGTATCAGAACCAATTAATCTTGTTTATTTAAGATGTCATAATCCGCTCTTATCGCGAATACATTTTAAACTTACTGACCAACGTGGATACCTTTTGGATTTAAGATCAGGATCATTGAATATAAATCTCTATGTGGGTTCATAGAACGTCATCGTAGAACACCAAGCAAAAAAAATCTGTCAAATAAATATTTTTTTTTTTTTATTATTATTGTCACACCACAGTCACCTTTGGTTTCGTTGTCACTGTTGACAACATCACTACTGTCACTTTTACTTTTACTCGTATTGTGGGTAGAACAACACTCATCGCTATCTTTCGGCAGTAACTCTTCCACAGCTTCGTTCGCGGACACAATCTCTCTCAACTGCTTTATACTATCATTCACAATCTTTTTTGTTTCGCATTCGTGAGATAATTCTGATCTAATTTCTTCGACTGAGCATGAACTGGGAACATTTAAAATAACCTGCGTATTTGTAATTGTTGCCAGCGACTGTAACATTGCACGTTGAATCAACTTTATGAATCTGTAATCAGAGGGTAGTGTATGCCTGTTCTCAGATTTTCGAATTTGTAATGATTCAAAATCAATCATAATTTTTTCAGGATCAAGTTCGTCAGATATTATTTCACACGGCTTATGTGAAAGCTGAGGAATCTATCTATAGCGCGGTTCGCCAGTTGTTTATGTGAATTCAGTATCATTACTAATTCAGATTTTTGTGCTTGATCATATGAACTAAGTAGATTCCTCCGACTTCAGAATGATTTTTGTGTTTGAGGGATTATCACATTACTGAATACAACTATGACGATGGTGGTCATGTACGCAATATCAAGGGAGACAACTGCGCAGTTACTCTATCAGTGATAATGGAGTTATTTCCATTCATAATATTACTTACTTTTCTGTAGTCTGGCGAATTTATCCTGTAATCATTTTTGAGCTAGCTCATCTCGGGAAGGGGATTTAATAGATCGTATTTTCTGTGAAAACCCATGATGAAATTTATCCGTAATTTTTGTGTGCTTTGAACCATCATTTGCTGTTCGTGTTGTAAATTTAGAATTGGGGGTGGAACATCACGTATCTGAAATTTCTCTGAGTTAAGATTTTCACTGGTCAGTATCAAAGTCTTCATTGTGATATTTTTATACACAAATATTTATTTAATTAATTTCCTGCCCCTTGTAAAAGATTGACTGGCAGAATTGCCCAGTATACATATATCATAATGTTTTGGACATGACTGCTGAAAAAAACTATTATTATAAACCGGGATAACTCTAGAGGAGAAAGCGTTTGCTTGATTAAGTTATCTCCCTTCATTCTGTATACTGGAATGTGATTTTTTGTTCGAATTTCTTCGAATAGGCCAATTTGGTTTTATTATCTGCCACATATTTTACTGAAGTACGATGAATGCCGAAATATTTCGCAGCTGTATATGTCGAAGGAAATATTACTTCCTCGCCTGTCTCTACATTCTTAGATACAACTGATCTTGGAGATTTATCATTATAACCAACTCTTCTGAATTTACAATTCTGGCTTTGTGTAACAGCCCGCAAGTTAGATAAATTGTTATCTTTTGGATTTGAGTTAACCCTTTCCCTCATAGAATGTATGGATTTTTAGCCCTTCGATACGCATGTAGCAAAGTTACCCAGTGCAGTGCGCTATAAATAGAACACCTTTTACTTATTCTACTTCATACATATAGGCCTATTAAGCAGTGAAGTGTATGTTACGTTTAACAGCAATTTTAACCATTTTACGTTTTTGGTACACATATATTATGTATGGAAAGATTTAAGAGGAAAATACGGTCGTTATAGCTGTATAATTATTTTTCACAGAAGAATTGTTTATGTTTTTTTTTAAATCTTGAGAACTCGTTCACTGTCAAGTCAGTGAAGCCGCGTGACCAACCGTAGCTGCCATTTCTCATACTCGAAATTTACAAGTTCTTTGTCTGCGTCTACATCACTAAATCAGCTGAATTTGATAATTTATAAAAACTAATGGCTTCCTACATCAGTATCAGAGCCTTTACCTAAGTTATTGAAGCTTTCATAGTTGTGATTCTAATCGTGAAAACTCGATTAATTACTGAACGAAATCCGCAACCACCATTGTAGAGAATGGAGAATACGAACTAGTTACTTTAAATAGCAGATTTCGACCAGAGCATAAACAGTGATCACGTGATCTGACATAATGATCATTCACACCAATGAATGTAGAATATAATAGGGGTTTTTTCCCGAAGGTGGCCTACGAAAACCCGCTCAAAATAGCTGATGTTTACAGCAGGCGTCAAAAGGCGCTTCCATGAGAATGGAGTAGAGGCGTCAAAAGGCGCTTATATGCGAATCAGGTAGAGGCATCCAAAGGCGCTTCCATGCGAATGGAGTAGAGGCGTCCAAAGGCGCTTGTATGAGGTAAAGGATTAATATGATCGATCACAAGTCCATCTTTGATCAGTCCTTGAAAACACTCGTAGATGAATAGATGATAAAGATATATTTTATTTTTTTCAACATTAAGTATAAGATAACCAGTATTAAAGACAACTCCATTGACTGTTTTTTTTTTTAATCTGCAGTTCCTGATGACACCATCACAAGACGCTTCATAATTCTTGATGATGGGATGTTTCACAAATTCATTTTACTTCCTTTATATAATAATATTATTTGTCTAAATGATTATTTTGAAAATCTGGCGAGATAGTCTTTGGCGGTTTTCATGGGAGATTCACCTGACAATGTCAGGGCATTATATTTTTTTTTATCATAATATCGTTTCAGTTCTCTGTATTTTTTACTGCCACAACGCACACACAACTGAGTTTCTCCTCTGACCCCAACACCATATCGTAAACACGGTTTTGGTCCTAGACTTTTACGTCTAAAGTTTTGCATGTGGTAGC
>JAECUM010068442.1:0-14059 GCA_016617855.1 Megalonaias nervosa
CAATAAAGTTTGTGTAAATTCCCTTGTCATCATTGATATAGATGTTTATGAAAACAACGACCTGGTAGACTGCAAAGAGTTCATCATTAAATCTTGATATGGTTTGTGATATATAGCAATGACGAGAAAGTATGACAAAGTTTTAGTCATAGTCTTCTTAAACATATTGATACATTTTCTCAAGACCCCGAATTACAAAAACATCAAGTGTAGAATAAGACGTTTACATACATAGATACATACACAGACACATACATGGATACATAGATAAATACATACATGCATAGAATTTTATATGGCACACAAAGCTGTATTTGGGAGGTCATTTGCAGCAAACTGCATGAAGCCTACTAAAGGAAGAGTCAAACTGCCGTTCATAGACACGTTCATAGACACGTCCAGTGCCACAACACTGAACGGTATCACTGAAGCAATTGAATCTATCAACTGTTACTGAATCCGGCTGTATTTGCCAGAACAAACACAAGAGTTTGACATGTGCAGTGCACAAGTTATTCGTTAGCAAATATAGAATAGGTATGTTATAAGTATGTTCCAAACTTATGAATTGACACAAAATATAGCAATGATATAGATAGGTATGTATGTATTTTACTACTATTTGCATATGTCTGTTCTACAAATACACACACACATACAAAGATATATATATATATATATATATATATATATATATATATATATATATATATATATATATATATATATATATATATCTATCTGTCTGTGTGTGTGTTTGTTGTTGCCTTGTTCAGAGGAATGTGTGTTCAGAGGAATGTGTTTATCTTTTAATTTAATCTTATAATATTAATTATACATGCTAGCTTAAACAATTATGACTGAAGATCTCTTTTTTGTGTTACTTTTATTAATTTGGATTGTACGTCAACTTCTCTGACAGGATTTATAACACACACACACACACACACACATGTACACCCAAACACATGCACACTAAGACACAAGGATACACTACGATTAATGATGCAAACATTTTCATTCCCGACAAAAACTACTAGTAAGCACGGTAAAGTTGAAAAAGCAATACAAACAACAAAACCAAATCTAGCTGGTTTGAACCTATTTATAAGATCTCGAGAAATCCAAAAGCTTTATTTTTTATTGTATTGCATGAATCAAAATGCAAATTTCATATGCAGATATTGTTAGTTTCTTCTTCAACTTAAGGTAAATAATGTACATATTTCCTGTAGAGGAAATAGCTAGCATATACTTTATTTCAATTGTATGTTCATATGGATACTAAATCTAGATTTATTTTATAATCACCATACTGTAAATTTATTATAGGGCTATGGCGGTATTTTTACATTTTGTCAGTAGTTCCTGGTAAAATAATACATTTAAACAAAAGGCTACGGAAAGGTAAAGCTTATAAAATCGGCTGACCTGATGAGTAACACATTTTATGCTGTACGTTGTATTTTTGTTCTGAATAAACATAATAAAAACTCGTAATTACGTGTGTTACAATTTTGTAAACACTAGGCTACTTTTCCCAGCTCTGTAGGGTCGTACCACACAACTCGTATGCCACTCTGTGACATAACGTATCACAGGGATATATCAAAAAGTCATCAATTATATTATGTGGCAAATATAAACTTAAAATCGTGTTTTATTAAATAAAGCCATCAATAAATATATACACAAATAAGTGCCTGTACCGTAACATAGTTTGGCGTCATGTACTTTTCATTCCCTCGACAGCTAAGGACGTGGCACCGTGGTAACCACTGTCTATGCGTATGTATGAATTTCATAAGAGTTATTAATCCGACAAAGGTGATACAAGGAAAAAAAGTAATGATTCTTTGTCAGCAAATTCACATCATTTGTCACAATCAACGTTTACAATTCGAACACTCTTGCTTGATGCTAGGAAATAAGTTTCAATGTATATAGATGATATACCCGTTGCATTGCGGTTTAGGAAGCCACCTGGGGCAAAGGACGACATTGTTTCATACGCCTTTATGCAATTCATCAATCCGGTATTCACGTCTAAGTGTAGGTGAACTATTTTATAACCTTCTTTAGATGTGGGCAGTACTAAAGTTACAAATTCATTGACATGGGTGTGCACCAATGGTCCTCGGCCATTTAACAGTGTGATCATCAGCAAAGTGCAGAGCATCTAGTCTACAGAGAATAGAATTGACTGCAGAACGACCCTGTCCTACTATCCGAAAGCAGTTCACCGTGGTCGGCAGATGACATAGATGGTTAAAGCCTGTGGGGGAGGGGGGGCGGAAAGATGGCTCAGATACGAGGGAGTGGTTTACAACACCTGCTGGAGACCACTCCACACTTCATGCCGAAATAGCTGCCATATCCTGCGGCAACGAAAATAACCAGATTGGGAGTCTCGAAGTCAAACGGACTGCTGGATATGTGATGATGTCCATGTACAAACGAAGTTTCTCAATGGCATAGACTTTAGCAGCCGCAATATCATCTGATGACATATAAAATGTTCTTTTCTGGTAATTGAGAAATACAATAAATAGATGACCAATCGCGACTCTCAGTGACTAAATTCATATTTCCTCTCACCCCCACCTGAAACCGATGTGACATGCTCCTTGAATAGTGAGGACCACGGAACATTCGAAGATATTTGAATGTATACAACGTCTGACGATAAAAGCCACCCAGCTATCAAAGATAATATAAAGGTATTATTGCAGTGGTCGTTATTAAATAAATCACATGGTGTTTTGCTTTTTGTAAAATTTTAAATATTGAATCTATTTACTCTGCGTTACAATTCTGCATATTGAGATATACCCCTATTGTAATGAACTGATACCTACTTGTTGGTCTTACTGATCTGTCTTCTCTTAAATAATGTCATGGTTTGTTGTTTGCCTTTATTGAGACCATCTGTGATATCATGCAGTGGCTTGTAATTGCGATCGTTCTGCATGTTAGTTTTGATAAGCCATCTCTGAATATATAATGTAATGGTATATAAAGGATCCTTTCTCGGATCACCAGACATTATTTTTAAACTGCTAATACGCGCATAACTTTGGAAATTACCTCCATTAGGGCCAACATATTACTGATGAGCACTAGTTTCAGGCTCTGTATATCAAGCATAACATTGCTTATTGACATTGTTTTTTTAAGTGCCTTAAACATTCTATTCTGCCTGTAAAACTGCCTTTTGCGGATTCCTAAATGCTTTGATATACAAACAGCGTTTAATGTCCATCCCGAAATTGGCTGATGAAAAACAAACTTTACCATATAGTATGTGTAAATATAGTAAACAAACAACACTAAATTTCAAAATTGTCAGTATATCAAAGTTTGGCTGAATTGCAGTTGTAAAAAGTGTTTGAATATCGAAATTCAAGTTGTTAACATCGTCCGAATACTACATTGTACATTTCATCAGGAAGAGTGTTCACCATTTTAACCTGTCAGTGCGAAGGGCGTTTATATTTGCATGTGTTATAGCATGTCACTCAATGTATATGACTGTATATTTGACACATCTGTTGGAAGGGCATGCTAATTATGTCTTTAGTGCATGTGATAATACTTTTATATATGCCAATGAACTCATTTGTTCAATGTTGACATGTTTCAATAGCCAAATACTAAAAGCTAATATTTGTCAACACGACATTAATATGTTTACCTGTATGGCCTAATTTTAATTACTAGTGCTTTTATGTAACCTTTGCTACGTTCCGTATATTTTTAGTTATCATGCGCATGTGTATATTTGCAAATTGAACCAGGGTGCCCCGTATACGGTTTGCAAAGTTTGCTTACCAAAAGTAAATCAACAAACCCACGCAATGGAGATCCAAATCTTTTCTGAAACAGCCATTAATGTTTTTGCGTATTTCTTTTTTCTACAGTCTAGTCCAGGAAGGCAGGAGAGAATTAAATTAGAGATGGTGTTTTAGTATTCCGCGGATCCCGACTCCTCGCATCTCATGGTCAAACATACATCAGATTCCCGATATTTCTTTGATTGGTAAAATATAAGCACGTCAGGACGTACAGAACAACTGCATGTCTTTTATGGCCTCAACCGTGAGATCTCCTTGGCACATCTACCTCTCTATTCTTTGCTAATACATATTAAATGGTTTCAGAAGGTGGGTTGTCTGTATACCTTGACGAGAAATCGCTCTGCACACAGATGTCGTTTCCTAAAGTCGTTGACCGAAGCGCTAGCGTTTGGTATTCATTTTGTGGACAGAAATGTATCAATAGATTACACCTTTACATTAATTAGCTATGTTATTATGTACCTTAGTCTATCGTGTACAATACAACATTAGACGTTTTAGCACAACAAGGTCAAAAACAAGAAAATGGTGAAGAAAACAAATCGAATATTGAGACACGATCCATAAATTGCCTATTATGAAAAGGACTTTGAAAATCAATATTTGAGGACACCAAATTTTAATATATTCAATGCAACTAAAATGTATCTAGTATTCTAATACAAAATGCGGATATTATGTAATTTTAAGTTATATGAAGAATGTGTATTTTGTGCATATCACACCCCTAAAATGGGGTCAGATTTGAATGTTCGCAGGCAACCACTGTTTTGTTAACCGTTATGAGCGTTTGAATTATTTCGCTGATTATAACCCTGGACATTAAAACCATGTAAATTTAGGTCGGTGCAAGTAAATAACAGTGGATAGGAATACTGATGCACATTTCATATAAATCGGATCAGAATAAACTTTCATTATTTCAATAAGGATATTTTATTGGTTCTAGTCAAGCTTCATATTATTTCGTTTCTAAGGTTCTTGTGTTACCCTATTTCGACTCCGTCAATAAAGTCCAGGACAATATTTGTGAGATTTCGTTATTCATTGCAGTTGCATTATATTATCTCTGAACGAAAGAATACATAATGCATTTCATGGAGTGATTCAACATGGAATTGCCTCAAAACCGCATAACGGATGCTTGCTTTACGAAGCAAAGAGTTGTTTTCATTATAATATGCACCCTTCCAACAATAGTACCAACATTGGTGAAAGATTGGCTGTGTAGTAATGTTCATATTTGTCAATGTTTTAACTTTTCAACTATAAACACAAATATTAGAAAAGGCAGGAATTATATGAAGTGAATGAAATTGTGACGATAAAGGGAGGGAGCCTGTAATAATAATAATAATAATAACAATAATAACAACAACAACAAAAATAATCATAGTTATGATATACGTAGAGGAAGGCGATGTCAGGATTAAACCATTCAAGCTTATTGATGTGAGGAACTTGTGCAGGAAATGTTATTCTTCCTAATGTAAGTTCACTCAAGTATTGTTTGTATTTCTTAGTCTGGTCGTTATTGTGCAACAGGGACAACACTGTCCATTCATGACACTGAATACTATCATTTTTCATGTTGTTGACTGACCCAAGGGCAATACAGTTTGGTGTTTGTATGTAATTCGGTTGTAATTCAGTCTGCGGAAATATAAAAGTGAACTTGAAATCAACTTTAACGCATATATCACGGACTTCCTCTGGTGTATTTTCAAATCTCGTGACGATCATTGCATGACTGTTATCAACCTCAGTATTAATTTCTTCAGCGTCATTATGTTGGTATTTTGTGAAGTTAGTAAATTCCACATAGAGAACAATGTAAAACTTGAATAAGAACGGTAACAGTTTCACCCATTTCAACTGTGAGACCTAATACCACAATTATGTCAAACATTCTTGAATATCTTGGCATTTTTCCCCACGTTCTTGATTGGATTGTTTCAGTTGTTTAACTGTTAGAGTCGACGTTACTACAGACTTTTGTTCATACGGGAATGTTCTTTCACATTCAATCGTGGTTCATTTGTGAATCCTAATAAACCTACGTTTTTGGCATACCGGTCGGTATTCGTATCACATGCTCACGCGAGAATTGCCCTCAAAAAACATACTAGTATAAGGGAGCATCATTGCATGATTGCAAACCAAGTCCATAAAAGTTTAAGTAATAACATGTTATATAAAAAGTTAATTTTTTAAATTAATTCCACTTTTATACTGTATATAATTGTTTATCGCCGCGTAAGTAAGGCATTTTAGTCCGAACCTAAGTTTTCCATTATACTAATATGTCACCAAAATGCAGTTTTATATTCTTCCAATAGCATTTGCTGGTACGACATTCCAAGACAATATTTGAGTTCGACAGCCAATCGAATATTTTTTTATTTAGCCTAAAATGTTTTGACATTAACTACATTTGTCATTTCTCTAATTAATCTATTGATTATTGTTCTCAATGCTCATGCTGATTTGATTGTTTTTTACTACTCATTACAGGACCTTCGTCGCTAGGTTTGCCCTCTAGCAACTCGGCTAACTAAAGCAACCTGAAGTTTTCTTGTACAGTATGAAATTATATATTTTCTTCTTTTGTGTTAAACACTTGATCCAGTCTACTTTGTTGCGTGTCCAACATAAACCGAAGCTTATTTTCTCCAGTAACTCCGTATACTTTTTATGAAAAATCGTTATCTTTTGAGACTCATCGACAAATCTTTATGATGCATTTAAGCGAAGCAGAGATTCAATTTTTTACAATGTTTCGCAGACACAAATAATTGTGTAGTATGTTTCAACATATGATAAAACCATAAGTTCATTGCAAGTATTGTTCTGTTCCCCATTTCTATGACCTGCCAATATAATCCTCTAAAATATAATCTTACCTAATCCGTACGAAATATAATGTAACTTGAATATACTAACACAATATCTGCAAACTATATTCTATAGAAATATTGTCAATCAATATAAAATATTCTTACACAAACGAAGTATTTTCATGAAATATATTTTTAATTATAAATTCTCACAGAAAGTAAACAATCTCCTCATAATATATTTTATTGTAGTATGATTTCAATCAAAATCATCACAGACGGAAGTAGCTACAGCAGGGTGTTAACCTGACTGAGGCATCTCTGAAACGCCCTCTGTTGAAATTGAACCCGCGATTGATTCAAGTTTAAAGTCAGAGGTACTGAAGACTTTGGTCTATTGTTACAAGTGTATTCTCTTAAAATAAAGACCAAAAAAGAGAGCAAAGCATTAAACTTTGTAAAATTAAAAATTTAAAACAGTTTATTTCTCTCGAATACAAATTTATAATGGAAAAAAGAAACCTCATGTATTGCGAATTAAATCCCAAACTAATCCTAGATTTACAGTCACAAGTCATAATAATGAAAGCTCTGAATAAGATATTTAGGGTAAATCCAAACAAACTCCAACGCTGAGGTGTTGAAGTGCATGTGATGGCCCATATCGTGTTGTATCGTCTTGTTGTACCAAACGACTTTTATTGAAAGACAATAATTCAATCCAAGAAGAAATCCTTATTTGAAATTTTGCTATAAATTCGTCTCTTCTTTGAAAAATGTTATCAGAGCACGTTTGGTATTCCAGAGATGAAAATAACGCAGAAATAACTTGATTGTGCTCGGACGTTACCGCGCGAATTAATATTAATTTTTTCCAGTGACAAGATTATGTTGTCCCTTACTTGACCCCAGGTCACAATTAGCATGTTTGCAAGTATATTATCTAATGTAAAATAACATCTTACAATTGTCTTTATATTTATTATAATTAAAGAGTCCGTCGCTAAAAGTATAATATATAACTTGGACTATGCCACGTATGTCAGGTAAATTGAAGGGAAATTCCAATAACCTAGACCCTGACCCAGATAAACATGTTTACTTCTAATAATCTGATCGTGATATTAAACCACACTCACAGAATATTTTAGGTATCTTTTAGGTGCTGAAAGGTTACAAAAGCAATAATTCGGGACAAATAAAAAATATATTCGATTTTGGACACGGTCAAGTCGAAACTAACAAACAATGCAAGTAAATTATACATATATACATATATACTATATCATCCCAAAAATATATACATATATACATATATACATATATACTATATCATCCCAAAGCTACTAAGATCAAGGTCTTATGCTACTATTTTAACTTCTACGACGCAGGACTATTTGTTGGCGCTTTTAATGATTAAGTTTTGTATATCTGTATTTTGTGCCTGACCTTGTCCAAATCAAGGTCATGTTGTACTTGACAGTGACATTTATTTTGTAAACAACATAATACATGCCTAGTTATTTCTCCATGATTGTGGATTAATAATATTCAGTCCATTATCAATGGCAAAAATATGTTTATAATCTTGATTTTGACCCTTGAAAGTTATAGAAGTTGTCTTATATAGCTAACTAAATCAGAATCGGATTGGATGCAGCTTGTAAAACATAATTCAATTAGATTACTTTCTTGACTTACCTCATTAGACAGCTGGTTGTAAAAGTGAAAAACACAGCAATGGCAGATGTAGCATTTGATTTTCTTTAGTTTCATACATATTTTCCTTCTGGTAAATATATATCGCCATAATCAAAGACAAGATATTAAAATATATAAAACTCAGGTACCAATCCCTCTTAATTTCCTTGCTAATGATAGTAACGTGTGATCCGTAAGATGATACTTATTCGGAAAATTGATTGGAGCAGCTATATATCCAAAGGAGCAGCGTATAACTAAATGGTTTAAAGAACGTTGGCTACTGTAAATGGAAGAAGAATACAGCAGCCTCCAAGGAAAAGTGCTTTAAAATTAATAATAAAAAGACATTAAATAACCGTTATAGTGTTATATCTTTCCCATTGTATTCGTATCTACTCTGTTTATCGTAGAATTACCATTGCTGTTGAAATCTGTACACATATGTCACGATGTAACTCTGGTTGAAATAGTAAAGCTGCGTTTTGTTCATGAGTTACATATGTTCCTTTTAGGAGCATATAATAAATCAATTGGTTAGAAAAATAACTGAAAGTGTTTTTTGTGTGTGTGCAAGGTTTTACGAAGTGCAGGTCAATGATTCATTATATTCCTACCAACTTTCTACGGACGAAAAATGAATATTGCTGTTGTTGGTCTCCGTATAATAGCCTACTCGAAAGCGGAGCGTGGGCCAAGCTATCGGCTAGGTTTCCCAGTTACTATAGAAGCACCTCTAGCGTCGGAAATCCAGGGCCATCAACATCGAACATTCAACGCTCCTGGCCCATTGCAGTCTTCCAGGAAGCGCGTTAATGCGATCACTCTCAGGATCAATTCACCAGGTTTTTCAAATAGATGCAGTCCCGGTCAAATAGGGCAGCCTCAAACTAGACCTACTAGTCATCCGTGTTCATGGTGCACAAG
Organism: Megalonaias nervosa; assembly: GCA_016617855.1. Lineage (NCBI taxonomy): Eukaryota > Metazoa > Mollusca > Bivalvia > Unionida > Unionidae > Megalonaias > Megalonaias nervosa. The sequence goes on from JAECUM010068442.1 coordinate 9,323, forward strand.
GCGTAGACGTCGCGGAGTCCCAAGGAGAAAGCTATCTTGTGACCCAAACCCTCTCCTGCCGTGCACCCCTCTCCCAAACGTCTCCGTAGGTGTTCGCAAAGACCTCTTTAATGATACGATAATTGGGCCGTTTCCATAGTGAGCATGGACTACCGACTACCGCTTCGGAATCAACCCCTTCTAGCAAGTACCCCATGTTCTTTCGCCAGATCAATCTAGTGAAATTGGGTGAAGAGGTGCACATCCATTTACATAGAAAAGGGACAGTCGAGAAGGTCGTGAATGATTACTCTCCTACTATTTATTACCGAATCCTCCAAGTTACCAAGAAAGGGCGGAAAGTTGCGCTTCTTAATCGATCTCTACCCTTGATTTCTTTTTCTGGAGACCACCTCCTATCCGGAATGCACTTCGTCCAATTTGGTGGTCTCCATCGACCTTCAGGAAGCACAACTGCACATCATAATACTTCCTCTACACCGCAAATACCTCCGGTTTTGCATAAACTATCGCGTATTTCAAATCCCGGTTCTGCAGTTCGGAATCTCTTTCTCACCCAGACTTCACCTGAGCTATAGGAGTGGTAGCGGACTACCTCCAGTTAATGGGAATAACGATTCTACAATAGTCTGAATACTGGCTGAATCACAATGATCAGATCCAGCCCCTTCATCAGGAACTGTTCCACTGTTTGTCCATAGTAACTCGGTTGGGTTCTTCTACACATCCTCGAAATGTTGGAACTCATTCCATCACAGGACGTCATTTACAAGGTGATTAACGTCCTTACTAACCGTAATTTAGTTCTGGTTTCACTGGATTGGATAGATCGAATTCTGGCTCTTACAGGCACTACGAGCAAAAATAATCTAGGATATCTACATATGCAACCTCTATAATTCCTCCTTCAGGCAAAGTTGAAACCACACGGATATTTTCTATCAGTCCCGATCACTCTTGAAACAGTTTTTCTGCATCATTTGAGTTGGTGGATGAATTGGGGCAGATTTATGTCTTCGGCCCACATGCATGCACCCGTCCTTTACTCATCTGTTCGCCGACTCGTCAATTTAGCGTAGGAAGGGTGTCAGTTTCCAAGATGTTTGGATTCCGGCCGAATCGTACTTACTCATCAACAGCATAGAAATGAATATCAGTAGTAAACTAATAGGCTGATCCTAAACCAAAAGCGGGTTCTGGACCAGAGACCCCACCCCCACCCCAAGGATTTCTCGGAGAAAGAATATCCTAGTTTAGAAACCTTTTTTGATTAAATAATGAAATGTCCTATTACAAGGAGCCAATTAGTAGCGTCGGATTTAATCTAACAGATTTTTTAATTGGGCGTATATACTATAGATCGAAGAGTTTAGATATCGAATAGACAAAAAATAAACAGCACCAATGACGTTTGGTCTACCATTCCACAGGGGTCCCTTCTGCCGGTAAAGCCTTTACCAATAAGGTCCTAAGAGTCCCTTTTTATAGACATATACCCCGGCGAATTTCTAAACATCCGAAACGAAACTTTAGAAACTCAGAGGGCTGTCTATAATGTAAAAACCTATCTTATGATCCACGGGCACTCAAGACATACCCCCAGGCGAATTCCTAAATATCCGAAACGAAACTTTAGGAACTCAGAGGGCTGTCTATAATGTAAAGACCTATCTTGTGGTCCACAGGCACCTTATGAGACTTGTTTTGTCAGGCGACATTCTTTCTGAATGTCCTTGTATGGGGTACCCTTCAGTGAGGTCACAAGGTCACGAGCTCACATCACCCTGCTGTTTATTTTTGGACGATACAGACGGCACAAACACAACATATAATCTTAATTAAGTACGGCACAACCCCTTCTGAACTCCTAGATTGCCAAACAACATTCTAGCAAATTCAGTGAGTATACATATAAACTTATCCTAGGGACGGCACAGACGGCACAAACACAACACATAACCTTGTCCTAGGGGACGGCACAAACAAACGGGGGCCTTATCTACGTCGAACAGTACACCTACCACGTGGTTACATGGTGGGAGAGTGTATTATTTTTCTGCTGGATTTCATACTCCCAATTATCTTAGAAAAATGGCATCAAAATCGCCTCCATTGACTATGTCAATCATGGGAATCGAACCACGGACCTTGAGTACGAGAATCTAACGCTTTAGCACTAGACCTGTCTTACATATACATGTTCATAAAATTATTATATACTTACCAGTTACCTGATTTTGAATAGCATTACATTTTCTGATTCTGAAAAACGTTATTATAAATAAATCGGGAAATCTACGATACATCTGCTTTGGTAAAATATAAATCGGTTTGTACAGAAAAACGAAATAAAAGTATACAGACTTCAGCAGTCTGAAAAATCGATAGTGGGTTGTTACCAGCCTTATACATAATGTGAAGATTCAGAGACATCCAAGTGGAAGGTTAACACATAAATCAATACAGAACATCTGTTTCATATACTTTCTAATTCTAATGTCTTAAAATTACTATATCAGATGATTTTGAAGATACAAAGCAAAATTGTTACATCAGATTTGTATGTATGTTAACCTGATACTGTACTATATCTGATAATCCAAATACGATTTATGTTATCTGGAAGACAGTATTATCTCCCTTCTAAAGGAACACAGTTATATTTTCTTCGGCTAATGTTATATTTTCTATCATTAATTAAATAAATTAAATTTAATATGAAACCGAAAGAAGAATGGTCAGATATTGATGAACCTTTTCCCTGGGGCGATACTGGAATAGTTGGTCGCAAAAAAGAATATTTCTCAGAAAATTATATAATCGCTCAAGGAAGATATAAATCTTGGAATTCTATACTCACAAGTGTAAAAACGATGGGATTTAATTTGAGTTATAAACAAATAACCGAATTTGATTCAATAAAATTAGCAGCTGATATACTTAAAATTAATTCTGGAAAAATTGTAAAAAATCATATTTTTCAAACATTTGATGGCTCGTATTGGATTACTTTTCTCGTTAAAACTGAAAAAGACCAAGAAAACATAATGATTGGCAGACTGATCCTTTTACTGATGTATTTGAGCATGCGATAAAAAATATGCCAGAGAAACATAATGCCCAAGTGCTAGAGTATTAATTCCATTTTTGCAATATCTTTTATCAACAAAATTGCTCAGTCCACGTTTTATTATTGTATCAGTTTCAAGTTTGTGAAGATTGGTTCTGATTACATTAGTTTTCATAACGCTAATATTGTTGTTCAACGCTGACATTTAATCGTTAAATTTCATACATTTTTTACTTACCCACGAGGAATACCTTTCGCTTTCTTTTTCAGTTTATTATCGTCGAGAATTACGGCATACAATTTACTTCGAAGTCCAACAAACTCTCTCACCGGCACAAACATAAATTCGTCTTTCATTTTACCAATAACTTTTTTATTTATATCAGCATGAAATCCACTACTTGTCGGATAATCAGAGAAATCAAATCAGTCACGGCGTTTATAAATATCCTCATAGACATCTTCACATTTTACATTATAAACTAGCGAATCTGTATCAGTAAATAGCAACTCTGAATCGGGCCACTGCTTTTTGGTAAAATTATAGTGAAAGTCGTACATCAGTCACTGTGATGTATCAAGTACAGCTGCACCAACATAAATCGGTTTATTTAACTTTAAATTTGTCTTTCGTCGTTGTATTGCAACAAGATTTTCATTAAACATTTTCATACTGACAAAACTATCATCGATAACTAATTTATTTCTGCGATTTATATCATTTACAATTTCGATAGAAACTCTTTTTCTAATGTTCTCCATTGTCTTTCCAAAAACTGAGTTATTCATTAACTTAAAAAAGTTTTTCTCAAAGTCGGTCTTAGTAATAGCAAGACGTTTGGTAATTAAGTCAATATAATTTGACATCCACCTCGACTGATTAAATTTTAGCACACGATGGACTCTTCTCAGAATTAGTCCAGCATCTACTGCTTGTTTTAAATTTTTGTAATGTATCACATAATTTCTTTTATTTAGCAAATTTGGAACTAACTTATTAACAATTGAATTGTTTGCTGTTCTCATGGCTCGTTGCTCAGGTGATAATATACTGTAATCTATCATCATAGACTCTGCACATAATGGGTAGCCGTTATGTAGATCATGTAACGAACTAGGATAATCTAGATCAACTTCAATAAAATAATTGACATCGGAAAAGTCATTGTTAATTTTTCTAGGTAAATCTTCTTCAGTTTCTTTAAGAAATTGATCTGGAGTTATCCAATGAAACCCTCCGCAAGGCATTGGCTCTGACATAGCCCAGCCATACAAATTCACACAATCTAGATAAATAATATGATTGGATGGGAGATTTTTATCATGTTTTAGATATTTGTTATTAGCTACTGCATATTTTTTTGTTATGACGCTAATTCCGCCTCTGATACATTTTTCAATACAATTAAACATATCAACATCTGTCAAGAGATCCAATTCTATCTTACTTGTTTTTAGTAGAGCGTCCCACGAAAGCCGGGAGCAGAATAATACCAGCAGGGATCTAGTCCGTAGTTGCTGTAGCTTACTTGAAGAGAACTTTCAAAAACATCTGCTAGTAATAAAACATCTGTTTTCAAATATAAATGATGATAATCACCAAATGTTTTACAACTAAATTTATTCCAAATATCTTGTGCATATTTGTATTTGTCGTCTGACACATC
>JAECUM010068444.1:0-22959 GCA_016617855.1 Megalonaias nervosa
ATACCATTAAAACTGGCAGACGTCAATACACATACAGATATGCGTTAACCGTCGTTGACGTTGCAAGTAGATATAAAGAAGCAGAACCATTATCAACTAAAACAGCGACTGAAGTTGCATCTGCGTTTGAACGCATTTATCAGCGAGGATCCGGACCACAAGATGGTCTACGATGGCCACAACTGCTACAGGTTGATCCTGGCAAAGAATTTCTTGGTGCAGTATCATTGTTGATGAAGCGACATAACGTTAAAATCAGACGAGGACACACAGAAATTCATTTTGATCAGGCAATTGTTGAACGATTTAATTGAACACTTGCTGAGCGGTTATTTGGATACCAATACGCGAGGGAAATATCTGCTGACTCTAAGTCCATGGAGAGATCTCGTGAATGGGTTGCAAGGTTACCGAGTGTGATAGCTGCGTTAAGCGACGAAGTGACTCGTGCAACTTCTATGAAACCTTCTAATGCGATTAAAAAAAAATATATACCCATTAGCGATGGCTACGGACAACGTAAATCTTCCTCTCAACCAGTACTAGGTAATGTTACCGTAAGATATTTATATGAACCTGATGAACTTGAAGGAGGTAGAAAAAGAGCAACTGATCCTATCTGGAGTGTGACCACACACAAAATTTCTAGCGTGGTAAGGTCCACAGGTAGACCCGCAATCTACACATTAGATTCAACTGCTCCTCAGCGTGGATTTGTACGCGAACAATTACAAATAATTCCTACAGATACACAATTACCACCGCGTTCACTTTTATAAACTTGCAGAGGGTTGTCCAGCGCCTCGACGTCGATTACATTCAAGACAGGTCAGCATCACATTTTCGCGTGTGTGACCAAGACTACTGTTAATTCTATCAACGGTAAATTGTTTTGGATTATTACTCGAATACTGCCACAGCATATTACAGTTACAACTTGCGCAATGATTATTCTGTTGTGCTTTTAGTTTTATAATAAATTCAACATCAATATCAAAATCGCGATTATTTTTTTTGTCACATTGCTTATAACTCGCTAATTTTTTATTGATATCGACAGCGCTGTCAGGAATTTCCTCGGTTATTACGCAATCCATGATAACCCGCCGTAGTTGAGATATTCTTCTGACTCGAGACACTGCTAGATAAACTAAATTTGACCACTCAATACGATCATCGACAATCCAAATACTTGTATCGGTAATAGTTAATCCCTGTGACGAGTGAATCGTTATGGCGTATCCTAACGTCCACGGCGATTTATCCATACTTAACGCGCTCTCAACAACATCAACAACGACTAAAACAATATCATTTAATACAAGATTTTGTATTCCACCACCAGGAATCTCAACATCAATATTCTGTCGTCGAGTATCTGCTGGGCGATAACACAAAGGTACAGGTAGATCTGAAAATTTTTCTTTATGTAACGTAAATAATTGTTGTTGAAGCGTATCGCGAACTATTTTTCTACTCGCAACTATCAAATCAGCAGGTCTCCATAAAGCCCAAAAATCATTCATAGATGTTTCTGGAATTACTTTACTCATTATTTCGCACTGTATTTTATCTGGCTACAATCTTATTAACTTTTTAAACTCTTTTAATGATTTATCAATAGCTCTATGGTCATTAGTTATTTCTTCGTAATAATCTACAAATGTTTTCAGCCACTCATGTGGAGACGATCCAATGAAAGGTGGTGGTTGACCATGATCGCCGCACATTATCACAGCAGTATTTTTTAATAACAGCCAATCAAGAAATATTTTTAATACCTCTAGCGACACCGTGCATATCTCGTCCCAGATAATAATTTTAGGAATGTATTTCTCACTCATCCGCGATGGAGTCCATGCGTCTCCGCACCATCTAAAGAAACTATGATATGTACACGATTTTACTCCTCGTTCTTTTATTTCCCTGGCGAGTTTATGTGTCGGTGTCAAAAAAATCATATCAGAACATTTACTAAATAATTCAATCGCGCGTGTTGTTTTACCTGAACCACCACACCCATTAAGATAAACGGTTTTATGTCTAGCTACAGGATCATATACAGAAGGTGCCGATGACAATCTTGATAGCTGATTGTTCTTGTAATATGTTTTCGCAATTTCAACATCGGCAGATTCAGAATAACTGATTATACCCTCGTGTATTATTCTCCATTCGCCCCATGATGCATGATCTTTAATACGCAATTGTTTTAACGAATCCGCATATTTTTTATTTATATAAAATGGATCTGTCGCGACTCTGACTGCGTAACGAGAAAATCTGTTTATCATCGATAATAAATTTATCAAAACGTACGCTAGCATTGAAGATCTTAAATGAGTAAACTGCGGTGACTCGCCATCAGTATGGCTCACAATTGTACCTAATTTAGTTCCGTCTGATAAATAAGCATTACTGCGACCTATAAACGTGTTTTTCTCCGTTGTATCAGCGATTATAAAATCGAGTTCAGCATCGTCCATGATTAATCTTGTACACGCTCGTTTATGATCATATGATCCTCCTTGCGTAAATTTACCGATTATTTTTCTGCCGAGATCTTTTGCAAATTTTTCATCACACTCTCTCCTGCATTCACTAACAATATCAGCTTCAGAATTGGGAAAATCTCCTCTAGCATCATTAAATACATCCGGTTCTGGCAACCAGACTTGATACTGCACGCGGTATGATATAATTGCTTCACTTACGCATAACGACATCAAAATTTGCGCATCAAGCATATACTTTATTAGTACTATTGGAGCCCAACATTTTTCTGAAAAATGTCTCCCAAACCACGCATAAACAATCGGATGGAGATCCTCGTAAATCTCGAACGACTCTATACAGGCGAATCCGGTTAAGTCAGCAGGTCCTTGGGGGAGGGGTCCGTTTATAGCTACTCTGGTCATCTCGTGTATGGGATGTCCAAATTTCTTAAAGTATTCAGAACATTCTCCATATCCAAGAAAACTTCCAGGATAACACGCTACCATATCAACTGAGATAACGTCATTATAATCGTATTTAGTGTTCCACAATCCACCGTGTCCGTATTCGATACAACTTTTCTGGACATCTTCAAGAAATTCCAATCGTGTCGGTTTCCGTGAATTTTTTTCCTGAGCGTAGTGAGCAGCAATTGATGGAACGGTAAAACAGTTATTAAGTAATTGTTCAACCTTAATATCATCAGATGTGTATTCATGCCAAAAGCGTTGTGCAAGATTTTTCATTTCTTCATGGGGAGATTCTGTACGATAAATATCACCATTAGACCGTACAAACTGATCATGATAATCATATTCCGAACTCTGAAACAGCCACACAGATACAGGGTCAATTTTACTGATATTTCTGATAGCATCGAATACATGACCATTATAAAATTTAACCGTTCTGTCTCGTGGAAATATTGTTACTGCCACAGTCCATGCATGTGCGTTATGATCAATAATATCTATCGAAGCTCCTCTTGATTTATATTTTGGTTTGTATAAAATCTCTCCGGTTAACGTCTTCACCGTTATTGGGAATTTTAATTTCTTTCCCAGCTCGGCAACGTCGCTGATAGACGCTCCGGTATATTTAACTGTTTCTGCCCAGGTGTTTATTATTTTGCGTCGTAAATCCGTTAAACCGTTTCCGCGTATCGCGTTTGTGAAGTGTTCTATAACCCGTTCAGCTACGCAATTTATCCTTGACAGTTTCATGGGTTTGAGATCCCCAACGTCAGGTTTATTATTTAACGGATATACCGCGTATACAACTGCAGTCACAGGGTATGATCGCTCGTAATACGGTTCGTCAATACCAGTAAGTATTCCTGGTCTGTAATTTTTACTAAGAATAATATTATCTCCTGACCTATAGACAGAATCACGTTTGTCACGAATAATCCAGGTGTCATCGTCTGTCTTTACAATAAATTTTATTAAAATAAAATATTTCTGCCTAAGGTAGTCAATAATCTCTCTTCCTCGTTTGTCATTCATCACATTAACAGTATTTCCAATTCTGAATGTCGACCACACATGAGCCGCACCATCGTCGCGAAATTCCTTTTTGGCCTCACGGATACGTTTTGTTATATCCTTATTCGTTAAAGCTAGATCTTGCATAGAAAAACTAAATTTATAATTCTGCAGTCTGTCAAGATCAAATCTAGCTGCGGAATGTTCAATCGCGGATAATTCCTGCATTATTATAATTAGGACAAATATATATTTAATTGAATTTTAATCTTTTTTGTATATGATTCAAACAAAGAATCGATGCCATTGGCTTGTGATCGGATATACTTCTTCTTGTAACAAAGCATGCGTAAACGAGTTCTGTGGATTTCACATGCAGTGCTTTAGACAAGGCAGTTTTGGACCAAACCCGTGTATGCGGTGTGGTGTTGGAGTCAGAAGAAAAACTCAATTGTGTGTACAATGCGGTGGTAAAAAATACAGAGAGTTGAAACGATATTACGATAAAAAAAAAACCACCATGACATTGTCAGGTGAATCTCCTATAAAGACCGAAGAAGATTATCTCGCTAGATTTTCAAAATAATGATTTAAACAAATAATATTAGTATATAAATGAAGCAAAATGAGTTTGTGGCGCATCCAATAATCGCTAATTATGAAGCATCTCGTGATGGTGTAATTAGGAACTGCAGATTAAAGAAACCAGTCGGTAGTGTTGATAATACTGGTTATCTTAGATTTACTGCTAATGACCAGAAAAAAAGATATTTATCACATAGATTCGTGTTCGAGTGTTATTTTGGAATCATTAAAGATGGACATGTAATTGATCACATTAGTGGTAATAAGCTTGATAACTCGCTTAATAACCTGCGAATTGTTACACAAAGCCAAAATTGCAAGTCGGGAAATACATGGAGGTGTAAAATATTCGGACAAAAAGCTATTAAATCCACAAATACAGATGGCGAAGAAATTGTGTTTAAATCAATTACTGAAGCTGGTAAATACTTTAACATATTACCAGCTTCAGTAAAACACGCGGCAGATAATATCACGAGATCTGCCTTTTCCAAAAGATTTCTACAAAAGATCAGGTTTACCTATCTACCAGAACCTTCTTCATGAACCAATGTCTTTGCTTTCATAGTTTGTTTTATGCAGGTGTTTTTTTCATCGATATTATGTTATTATAGTATTAGGTATTGAAGCGAGACAACTCCGTCAAGCATAATAGTAAATATCGTAGTTGTCGTACTTGTTGTACTAATGATATTGTGAGTTTTAATCAGAACCCACATTGCTTTTTGCACCTTATCAGGCTGAAAGAGTCCAACACTATAAGTATATTTTCCTTTTTCATAAATATCGTTCACATTCTCTGATTGTCCAAACTTCGACTGTAAAAACATTTCAATGAATTTAGTTATACATGTAAATCTCAACAGTATTGCAAATAAAAATCGCCTTTATAAATATTTGATGGGGTTTTTTTATTATGTTGATTTTGTTCGAAAATCTCGTTTTTTGTTGGTTTTTTGTTCGAAAATCTCGTTGTTTGCATGAAAAATGACAAAAAATCAATGAAATTCGGCTAGATTTTGTAGCGCTGGTAGGGTCAAAACCCCAGCGATTCTCTAATTGATTTTGATGATTTTTCGATTTTATAGAAATCTTTGGCTAAAATATCACTATTTTTTGCTAAAATGAAGTGATTTTTGAACAAAATTTCTTATTTTTTGTCAGTTTTTAGTGAGTTATTGTCAAATTTATCGAAAAATCATCAAAATCAATTAGAGAATAGCTGGGGGGTTTTACCCATCAGATTTATGAAATTGTTAAGATTTCTCAGTTTAGTCGTGCAAACACCCCATCAGATTTTATGAAATTTGTTCAAATTTCTCAATAGTTTCATGTCAAACCACCAGCAGATTCATGAAATTCAGTCAGATTTATCAGATTTTTTCGGTTTATAAAAAATATATCAAAATTTATATTATATTATATAAAATGAAATTCAGCAAAATTGTTAAGATTTCTTGATTTTATCGTGTAAATACCCCATCAGATTTATGAAATTTGTTCAAATTCCTCAATTTCAGTCGTGCAAACACCCCATCAGATTTATAAAATTTGCTCAAATATCTCGATCTTTTCATGTAAATACCCCAGCCCAATCAACGATTGGATTATGAAATTTAATCAGATTTATCAGAATTTTTTGGTTTATAAAAAATATATCAAAATTTATATTATATTATATAAAATGAAATTTAGCAAAATTGTTAAGATGTCTTGATTTTATCGTGTAAATACCCCATCAAAATCAGTGAATTTTGTTCAAATTTCTCAATTTCAGTCGTGCAAACTACCCTACAACAATTGAGAATTTTCAATAATTTCATCGTTGTATAAATAATGATGCTATTATGCTCATTATTCTATAAAATCTCAATAATATTTATATTTTCTACGTTCTTATGCGACCCAGCAGTTTGTACATGAGGTTATTTTTAGAAATGAGCTGGCATTGCGTGTTTGTATAGCTATCGATTATTTTAGTATCCTTGACAACGTTTGATTAATGCAGACTTTAGCTGTGGGTTTTGTGTAATGCAGTTTCAAGCATTTGGAAACTGAAAATAAATTCTGATTTTATTAAGAAATTCACAATAAATTCTGATTTTATTAAGAAATTCACAATAAATTCTGATTTTATTAAGAAATTCACAATACATTTACAATAAATTCTGATTTTATTCTGTTACGCTAAGTACATTATACGCTAACTATATACTAATATTTTCATTATGTATACATATGAAGTCCGGTGGCTGATTGCTAACGCGCTTGGACTCTCATGCTCAAGGTCCGTGGTTCGAATCTCGTGAATGGCAAATGTCTGCGAAGGCGATATTATGCCAAAAAATTTATTTAATTGGGGCCGAAGGCCGCCCCGTTCTACGTTTCAATAGAGATTTACACACTTTCCCACTATGTCAACACGTGGTGGGTGTACTTTTGCACTCCCCAGGGTTGATTATATGGGGAGGGTGTGCAAGTTTATATTGAAACGTAGAAAAAAGGCCCTAGGATAAGTTAGTTAAGTTTATATGTAACTGTGCCGTCCTAGAGTTAACGTTCTTAGAATTAAGTTTATATGTAACTGTGCCGTCCACAACAAAACCTTGTATATAATTGCTGTAAATATGCTTGCTGTAAATACGCTACTGTAATTAAGATTCTGTGTTTTGTGCTGTCCTTAATTAAGATATAATCATAATCATATGTATATAATCATAATCATATGTATATAATCATTTTCATATGTATATGATCATAATAATATGTATATAATCATAATAATATGTATATAATCATAATAATATGTATATAATCATAATAATATGTATATAATATGTATATAATCATCTTCATATGTATATAATCATACGTATATAATCATCTTCATATGTATATAATCATCTTGAAACAGTCCTTAGGGACTATTATTTTTATTTTATTTTTATATTAAACAAACATATATAATATAATGAATTCTGAAAACATTAATGTTATTATTTCTGCGATTAAAAAATTACAGCATAACGGTGTAAATATATCTGATAACCTTAATCCTGAAAAAATTCTATGTGATTTTGAATCATTACAACAACGCAAATTAGAAAACGGGTACACACTACCATCTGATTATAAATTCATGAAATTTATCCAGCAGGCAATGTTACAGTCGCTGGCAACAGCTACATATAATCAGGTAAAGCTGTTTATGCCTCTCTCGCGAGCTATTGACAAAATTAAGCTAGAACTATCTCATGAATACGAACAGAAAAAGATTATAAACTTTCGTATAAGACAGTTAAGAGAGCATTGTGAAAATGAAAGTGAAAATGAAAGTGATAATGATAATGAAAGTGGAGTTAATGTGATAATGGCTAAACAAAATCCCTGGTAAGTATATAGGTTATTTACTTATAATTTTGATTTAACCCAGTAAAAAGAAAAACTATTCTGATCCGATTCGGATATTTTTTTTTTTTCGTTTTTTTAAATGACGCATTGTGATAAAACGCTCTATGATCTCACATACAGATTTATACTTAACGTTTCATTCTGTAAATCCAAAATACGTCCTTGCTGATCAGTAAGTTTAAAGTGTATTCTTGATAATAACGGATTATGTACACGTAGATAAACGGGGTTAATTGGTTCAGATACAATTAACCACCCGGTTGGCGCTTGAGGGCTAAATGAATATAATATATACCCTTGCTGGGCCTGTCTAGATTTTGAAAGATCTACTTGATAGCTGCCATCAATTACATCACATACTAGATTGACTGCGATCGTTGATGTTATATTAACAATACCAGGCGAGATATGACGGCCTCCACCGTATGGATCGTTGTTACGTTTAAGCATAACCGATGACGGGACTATTTTTTTTCCATGATTCAAGTATTTTTGGGAAATATTCGTTAATGAGATCAGTGATTGATTTTTTTAGTTTAACAGTATCAAATCCTGGTATCATAAATGTTTGTAATTGTTCTTCTGTTATTTTATAATGATTAAGAAATATTTGTTTCCACCTTGAGTATCCTTTTATAATAATTATTTTTTCTTCTTCACTAAGACTATCACCTAATTTAGGATTAGTTGCTCCTAAAACAATACTTCGGTTAGCATAAGCCAAATCATTAATGACTGTATTTAAGTGTTGTATCGTTTCAGTTATCTGTTATTTTATATCGTTGTTATAATTCTGAGATAATGCTGAAAAAAGAGTTTGTAAATCACCGAACACACGTATGTATTCAGAATTAATTGGATTTAAAAATCTTTTAATACCTTCCTCATAAACTATTTCACGACGATCTGGTCCTTCTCTAACAACATCAAATAATGCAGTCTGATGCGCAGGAATTACTATATCATTACGTGGATCCTGATTAAGAAATTCAAATCTATATACATTTCGATATTCTGGACGTTTTATAAATCTTTTTCCCGTTGTTAGAAATTTATTTTTGGTTGGTTCTGGAATTCCATTTGATTTTTGGTCTGGAGGTGGAACATCAGGCCATCCTAACACAGATCTGATGGAACTTTGATAAATATCTACAACATAATCAGGGGAATTTATTTCAATCGCCGCTGATAATGTTGGTTCGTAAACAGTGATTGCTATTTTGGATTCTTTTCCTGTAATAGATTTAATTCTGCGTTGGAACTCATCATTAATCTGTTCTATTTAATAACTGCCCGTTGAAATTCCAACAACTTGCCAATCAGGAGTTCCATCAGGTTTATTCTTATTCGCAAATACCAGTGAATTATTTGCTGGTAGTCCACCAAACGATTTTGACCTGATATTTGGCCAGCTATGATAAACTCGTAATTGCGCTAATGCTATTTCACTTGCTGAAATTGCAGTTGGAAAGTTAACGCTAAATTCAGGATTGGTCGAACTTAATGATATCATAGTTTTTGACGGCGTTGTATTAGTGACGATCTTCTGTAATAGTTCCAACGTCGACATTATTAAAATACTCCGTTATTTAATATAACGCAATCTCATGAATTCAACCTTCAGTTAGTTACTTTATCACTAACATCGCTAGAGAACGCATTGCGTTCCATTTTAAATGCTTCATCGTAGGTTTTCATTATCGTTGCGAACTCCTCATCAGATATTTTACCATCGCTGAGATACGCAGAAAGATACGATGATAGTTTAGAATAAGACGTTGTTGCTGTGTGTAGTTTTGTTATATACTCTTGTAATTTATCATTTGTACACGTAGATATTTTCTTAGCGATAATACTGAGAATGCCTGCGCATGTTGTTGCCGTTGAAACGACGATTGTTACAACTGCAGGTGCTGTCATTGTTATTGTTGATAATAATAATCCGGTTCCAGCAACAACAGCAGAAACTGAGTAAACGATCATATCAATAACAACCATACGCCTGCGATATTTTTTTACTTTTATTGTATAATCGTGGATGATATTTTTTAGTTTGGTTTGACATTCACATACTTGAGCGTATCTGTGACGTTGAACGTCGATAAGTGACTCAGTCACTTGATTCATTATACTAACAACGTCATTTAATTAAGTTTCATCTACGAATTCCAGGCACCACCAGTAACGTCTCGGGGGCATTTCCGTTGATGTTAACGTAAATGCTTCTTTGATGTTCTTGGTTAGCATCACCAATAGAGGATTATGATATACATTCGGTGATAATGAAGTGGCCGCAGTAATTTCCAAACCGTACAGGGATAGCCTGTATAACCCAGTTACTTCTGCGGTATGTTCGAGAGTTTTATTTTGCGGTGTCCATGTGTTGATCCTGATGCTACTGTATATACCACATTGACGATCTGATTGTGAGGAATTTTAATCAGATTAGTTTTTTGAACAATACTAGGTATTCCGTTAATAATGTCGTTGAGTTTCACGTTAATTTCGGAGAGTTTGATATCAACGGTTGGTGGATCACCAAAAAATTCATGTACAGATCTGTTTATGTTTCTACGAAAATTTAAAAACGTTTGTACATGTCTAGTAAAAGTACCATTGAGTGTAGTCATTTCATTATTGATTGTAGCTAACGAAGTTGTTGTAGGAATGTTGCTATCGTCTACATATTTCTTCGTTGCAGCGTCAAAATCTGATTCTGGTGTTCTAAGATTATTAATACCATTATTATTCATGTTGAGAAATGCACGCATTATACCATCGTTGACTAATACGTACTTAGATTCTTGATCATCGACGTATTTTTTTGTTGCTGCATCTGTATCTACGGTTGGGTTTCCAAGGTCTATAATTTTATTTCGGTTCATAATAATGTTACCCATAAACGAATCACCAGCTCGCTTGATAAAATCGTTAACTGACTTACCGGAATCTTGTATTTTACCTTGATCAGAAAAAATAACGATATTATTAATAACCACGGTGGGAATTCGTATAAGAACATCTGGCAGTTGTATATTACTCGTTTTTAATCGCCCTTGTTTATCCTGAAAAACAACGACTTCATTTTGATCCACACTTGTGATATTTAATAAATCATCGATTTCATTTCTGAGCTGATCAAGAGTTGCATTTTTAGATAAATCGACTTGCTGCTGAGCTTTGCGAGAAGATCTTCCATAAATATCTACCATTATATTTACTGATATCTGTTTAAGTGTGACAACGTGGTATATTCATGCACGACTTTATGAGGTGGTATTGTTGATTTTGATACAGCATCAAGTACAGCGAGTACTTCTCGACCACATATCGGTGGATCAGTTATTTTTTGTGTTGGTAATGTTGAATACCAGATTTTAGAACGCATCGAATTCTTGCTTTGCACTGTGTTTACATATTTTAAAAATTCCTTTGGTGGTGCCAACCCATACGAATCAAAATAAATAATTCCACGTGGATCAATTGCATATGCCACCCAATGGGTGCCTGATCCAGAGTTTTTATCGAGATTAATAATACCAGTTTCTTGTCGCATCGCAAGAGGAGGTAATTGATCACGCATAAAAACGCCTCTAAAGTTTTTATATTCAGTTGCTTAGCGGCATTAAGTAAATCAAAATTGGACATAGGAAGAATCATCGAATTCAATGACGAAGTTATCGGGGTAATCTTAGACCTTTTCCGTGCCATGAATGTGGGGTCCCTGGTAATCTTAGACCGCGACCGTATGCTGGGCCTGATAATCTTAGACGTCCCGGCTGTGGAACGTTTGGTGCTCTTAGACGTCTTCCGCGTTGTTTTGCCCGTGATCTTTTTTTTAAGTTTTCTGCGTGCATAATTCCTTGACCCGTTGCTTTCTTTAACGCCATTTCAGCAGCGGTTCCAACAGCGCCTAATGCAGCTGCTTTTTCAACAGCTGGGGCTGCAGCGGCTATTATTGCTGGTAACGCGGCAAGAAGCGGAAATATGCCACCCGTTTTAACGATGTCTTTAATGACACTCGCAGAAAGATTAAGTTTTGTACCCTTATTCAATTTTTTTGCTTCATTGAAATGCTTATGCTGGCGTTCTGATAATGATAGCTTATTCTGACCACTCGCGATTTGTTCTCGCCGCAGTGATATTTTTGCCGCACAATTATTTTTTGATGATGATTGTAGCTGTTTAATCTGACCAGGAGTCGGACTGACATTAACTAGATGTGACATTTATAATTATTATCCTGATTTTAAATCAGGCGATCTAATTACATGTTTTCTACTGGGGCATCAATAACTCTCATTCGTCCACCAACACCTTCAAGTAACATCGATTTATCGCTGAGTATAACAGCGACAGCTCTGTAATCAGCAATAACACCTCGGTTTACGCGAGCTCGAAAATATATGTCAACGACTGATTGTCTGGTTAAATCTAAATGTTCCAGCGAAAAAAAATAAATCGGATATAATGTCGTAAAATCACGCTGAGATATCTGTAAACCAGAATCAATATTCTGATCACGCCCCATGAATGTCATTAATCGATGATATGCACGTGCTACATGATTTAACTCAAAATTTAGCAACACTTCTTCAGAAGGTTCTTGATGTCCGTTTATCCTTAAAAAGACACCAGAGAAACACCGAGTTTATCAAATATCATTATGCTTCGATTTTGTGAGTTTACCCGTGCAGCATCTTGTAATGCAATAAATATATGTCGCGGTGCAGAAACACCTTGTTGTGATGCTATTTGCCAAGTAAATAAACCATTAATGTTACTCTGGATAGAATCTGTGGTCATTGTCAACCATGATAACATCGATTTACCACCTTGACTCATAAAAGAAAGTAAATGTTCTTCTTCAGGTATTGTTGGAGTCATTACTGGCATCCACAGAGAAAGTTTTGTAAGAATTACTTTACCAGCAGCAACGGCAGCATCACGTCATATTGCATCATCGTCGGTACCTTTTCGTACGAGTACCACAGTGTGTTTAGCGCCAAATATAACCTTCCTAACATTTCTGCAGAATCCAAATATATGTGACAGTGGAATCGCACATGAAAATCTTTCATCATCGCCAAGCATTGCTCGACGCGACGCGAATCCTAGGTTAAAATTTTCATTCATCGATGCGATTTCAGTTCCAGCTGCATTTAATGTTACATTTCTACTTTCTGGATGATCAGTTGTATCCTTTGCAAACATCATTGATGGACCAGCTGATCTTGAGTAATCATCGCTGTATCTTGCAAGACCAAGTATCGTCGTGGCAACGTCGACGTTTTCATGACAGATCTCAATCTCTCGTGAATCAATGATATATGCTGCACTTTTAAATAACGCCATAATACCATTATTGACAAAACCTACTCGATCACCAATTCCATAATCTGTATTATCTGATCTTAAAAGTCTACCTTCTACTTCGATAAATTCTTCAGCGGGTAAGAAATATCTGCTCGTATCCTGAACTTGTATCTCAATTCGCCCACGCTCGTCAGGTACACGTGCGTCATAAGAATAATACTGATAATCGCGCACAGATTCATCTTTTAAAACCGGTGCGTCCATGTCAAACGCGGGATCAGATATACGCTTGAACATATTTATCATTATCGTCTTCGTCTAACACGAAGACCGCTTCCTGCTATCAGACTAGCGGTTATATTTTTTTCTTTTTCTGACATTGGTACATCAGCTAATTCTGCTAGTTTTTGATTAGCAGCTTGATTTATTATTTTACTGACATTTGCGGGCATCACTTTAGTGCTGGCCAGTTTCACTGGTTGAGGTCGGACCGCTTGCGGTCTGCGTATTAATCGCGCTAGTCTATCCTTGATCGCTTAGAATGCTTTGCTAGCAACATCACCAACAACGCCGATACCATTCTCACGAACAACATCAATAGCTTTCATTCCTAGTTGCTTTAAAAGCGGTATTGCTTTTGGGGCCATCCGTCTAAACAGACCCTGAATAACATCACCTAGTCCATCTCCGTAGGTCGTTTTGTATACTGGCAATCGTGAATTTATTACCCTGACCATGGTTGGTCTATGAGTATTGTGTATGATCATATTATTATTAAGTGATTTTATCACTAATTGCATCTAATTACATACTTAATCACTATGATAACCATCGGCGATTTCATTAATATCCATAACACCACCTGTAAATAATCGTTTATAAATATCAGCTGCTTCATTAATAATTTCTGGAGAATTATTACCAGCTCGTTTTCCTCCAATGAGAATTTCTAGTCGATTAACATCAGCAAGAACGTTATTGGGACAAGTAATAAATCCACTTCCTAAACCACTTCCAGTTGCACCAGGAGCGTCATGATATTCTTCTTTCTCACTTGTTTTTTCTTTTGGTTTTGATGATGTTTTTGGTGATCCTGGATAATCACGAAGTGTTCCTTCCCACTTTTGTGGTTTTTGTTGTTGTTTTTGTTGTTGTAATTGTCGTTGTTGTTGTAATTGTCGTTGTTGTTCTGGCGGTAATTGTATAAACGAAATATAACTATCTGCTGCATGAATATATTCCATATATTTTGGATCATCATTTCTGGCCTGATCAACTTTGTAATACGTACGAAATATCCATTTGTACCAATTATCACGACTTACAGATTTATCAGCATATTCAGATTTTAAAAACTGTCCTCGATCATTATAACTTTTCACAGCAATCGCAGCTAATCCTCCTACATTTTTAGCCCCTGTAATACTAATAATAGCATCTTCGGTAAATTTGTCACTTATATCAGTTCTTTCTCTTGTTTGTTCTTCTAGTTTTTCTGGTTCTTGTGTACGATCCTTTATATCACCTATTTCACCACGAAGTTGTTCAATACCTTCAAGTATTTCTCGCATTGGTTGAGCAGCAGCTATTTCACCTGGAAGCTCCCGTAAAATCCTTTTTGTTTTCTTAGTTCGCTCTGCTATTTTTCCAGTTGCTTCAGCGATTTTCTCTAATACAGGGAGAAGACCTTTAGTTGTTTCTGTATTAGGTTTAAATAATTGTTTTGTATCCTCTGCAAATTCAACTTGAGATTCCTGACGTGATTGTAGTTGTTGCTTGACTAAATCACGGACGGGTAAATATTTTTTGATTGCCTCTAGTCGCTCTCGAGCTAATCTAGCTGAGTGTGGTTCTCCAATCATTACTGATAATATTTATAATGGCTGTTTAATTTACAGCAGCAGAGAGGGTGAACGACCAATACTGAGTGACCAACAAGTAAAATAAACAAATAAAAACGCGCGTCAGAGATAAAGTAACTAGGTTGTGGTTTTTATCGATGACCTTATTTTTTCAGCCTTCGTAGGAACCTTATTTTTTATAAATAAGGTCTCTAACAAAAATGGTCTGTTCACCCTCTCTGCTGCTGCATGTGATAATATGGCGAAGTGTGTGAAAAATGTTTACCAATAGTTCTGATTTAAAGAAACACATGAGGATGCCTTCCTGAGATAATAACATTTAAGTATGAAGTGTGCTTTGTCAAAGTGGAAATCTGAAGAGGTACGTGAGGACGCATACTGGACAAAACCAAGCAAGTGTATGAGTGGAAGGATGGACAAAACCAAGCAAGTGTGTAAGTGGAAGGATGGACAAAACCAAGCAAGTGTGTGAGTGGAAGGATGGACAAAACCAAGCAAGTGTGTGAGTGGAAGGATGGACAAAACCAAGCAAGTGTGTGAGTGGAAGGATGGACAAAACCAAGCACGTGTGTGAGTGGAAGGATCACAAGACTATACATGCTGGAGAGAGACTATTCAAATGTGAAGTTCTATGGTTTAAGTAAATGTAATGCTAGGAAACACAAAAACATTCCAGTATAATGTATGTGACAATGTATTTAATTGAAGTGGACTTCTAAATGTATACATGAGGAGGGTACATGCTAGTGTAAAACCACTTAAAGTGTGAAGTACAGGATAAAATCTGAAAGTGAAATAAAAAGTAAATATACTTACACATGTATAATTGTTTCTATTGAGAGTGTGGTAAAAGCAGTGTGTATAAAATACAAACATGTAATACACCATATGCAACTAAAATATATCGCACGGACCCCATCGTCTTTTTGAAACCTGGGTCCAAATAATACATGGCATGGACATGAGAGTCCATACAGATAAACACTGTAACACTATGAATAGTTATGCTTATAGTGAGTTTTTTTCAGAAAGGCAGTAGTGACTGCGTTGATAATGCAAACCTAGCCCATTGTTATCGCAAGATGCCTTGGGAGGGGGAGGAGGAGGGAGGCGACTAAACGTTGGAATATTACATCAAAATAACACTGGTACTGAGTTTTCTGATATAACGTGAGCCATGAACCGACTTCTTTTTAAAGAATTAATTAGTTATTCATGATCTTTTTCTATTTTTTTTTCCTGGAAACTAACAAATGTACTCAGTTTTAGCCGTAACCTTTTCCACCCAGTTCGAGTCTTTGTTGTGTCATAGGCGCTTTAATCAGTCCCTCAATTGTTTGAACATTAGAATACTATAAAATTATTGGCAAGTCCTCCGGTGCTTCCATCCAATTAATCTGGGACAACTTTATTATCTGACCAAAACTCCGTTCACTCATGATGAGAAAGTAAGGTACTGACCATTTATTAACATGAAAGCTTTTACGTTTAATTTCGTTGTTTCTGAACAAGAAATACGTGACCGTAGCTATTCATGAACGACGAACTAAACCTTTAAAAAGCACATAAGATCTCTCTTTCAAAAATGAATCGGCACACAGCAAAGAACAAAGTGGAACCACGCCTGCCATGTGGTTGAATCTGTTATTACAATGGGTTAATATTACCACTTACACATTGTAGCTTCGGTGCAGCAATCCATAAATAGGTTCAAAAATGTATGTTTTTAATATTTGTCATCTTACTCGTAATAAAATTGTGCATTAGTTAGATGTTATTTACTTCACTGTTATTTTGCATATTTTAACAATAACTGAGTCCTGTAAGAAAACAACGTTGACCTTGCAGCACTTTTCGAATTTTACAACATAGCATTTTACCATATGTTTATGATCTTAAAAAAAAAAAATGTTAGTTTTTTAAGTCAAATCTTCTGTTTTATAATTTATTTCATTATCTACAAATTGTATATTTCCATTAATGTGTGTGTCTAATTAATTACGAAAACAGTATAATGAAGAAGTACTTCATAGACAGCGATGTCCGCCATTATTATCGCCTATGTTCACCTACATTTTCAGACTGATTTTTATGAAGGATGTAAGGCAAGCAAGGCAGTTACAATCTTCTTCCCACGTACAATAGGTACTTGGAATAAATCACCATCAATAATTGCAGAAACTCCTGACCAGGTATCTCACAAGCAAGACAGCTGTCCAAAATCACATTCTGATGAAATAGTCAGCTACAAGTAAATACTGGTGATTCTCAGGGCTATGCTGGTGAGGTTCATTTCATCGCCGCTACGGTAGCCGGATTGGTCTGAGTATGAAGGGACGAAAATGTACACTGACAATCTTCTACTTATTTCTGGCTTTCTTATCATTACTCTTCTTACTGTTCTATCGCTACCATCTTTACTTTATGTTTGACCACGCACCACCCGTTGCTTAATAGTCAAGTGTGACTGCGTCCACGTATTTATATATAGATATTTATAAAATGCTTGTACCAATTTTGTTCTTAAACACAAATTGTTGTTTATATATTGTTGTTTTATAATTCCATCATCATCAAAATATAAAAGGGTTAATGATCAATAAGCTATTAAAAAACATGTCTACAAATGTGCAACCGTTTGTTTTCTTGGCATGGTTTACATCAACGCCTGCAAAAAAATACATTTCATACGGGGCTTACCTCACTGAGTTACTCGGGTAGGCCGTGTTATCATTTCAGAAGCTATAAACTCTTGTATTCAAAGTTACGGTCAAAACAATCACAGGGCGAAGTCGTGTTCTGTATCAAATTAGAAAAAAACGAAGTTTCCGTTTGATCATGGTGTATCGACTGACGTCATGTATTTAGACTTCGCTAAGCCTTTTACGGTGTTCCAAATAAATTTCTATTAAGTTTCAACATTATGGAATATCTGGTCGTTTTTTTTCTTTTTCTCTTTTTGTACTGGAGTATTACATATTTGATAGAAGACAAAGTGTGATGACTATCAAACTGGACTGATTTATGAAAGTGCAATGAATGAGTTACAAAATATATACAATGACAAATGGTATCGGTCCGTTTTTCTTTGTTTTTTTTTATATATAAATACAATTTTCCTTTGAAGTCCAGGGGGTGAAAAAGAAAAGGCGAAGCTAGCAGTCTTTTATGAGGTGCACATCTGACGAAGTAAGACCAAACAGTCTGTAACCAAAATTACACCAATCATTTAGATACCAGAATATAGGGAATTAAAGGTTATTTTAACAATGCCTAAGATATATAAGGTCTCTTATAAACAGCCAGGATAATCAATGAGGAAAACCTTGTAAATTATTTTGTCTTCAAATATTAAACATTATGCAAAATGTAGAGTGGAACCAAAACTCTCAGTCTGAGTCAAATGGCTGGATAAAGGGTGTTTCAGGAGCAGCCATGGAGGGAGGAGGGGCGATGGGGTTGGCTGGTCGAGAAAAGAATTTTAAGCTCCTGAAAGATTAGGACCGGTCCCTTGATGCGGAGGGGTAGGGACAGGTCATAGGAACAACCGTTGATATTTTCTAACCATCATGGAAAGGTGGTGGGGACTGGACACAAATTCTGTGTTACACCTTCTGGGCCAAAGTTATGTGGCAGCTTACATTGGTGGGCGCTGAATCTTTTATGCGACCCAAACTGTCGTGTACGACTAGGCGTGCAACTGTACTGCACGTTTAATGTTGGAGCATGTTTTGATTTCATTAGTGAAGTTAAATATAAAATATAAGTTAAGCAGTAAGCAAAAAAATGATACTAAGTTGTATGCTAACACACAATATGGACTGACAGAAAGTAAATATTTGATTGACCGATACTACGAATAGTCTTGGAAGATTCCATGAACGGAATAGAGAATACGGAATTGAACACGTGACCAATTCCCATTTTTCACTCGAGACATAAATGTCTGTCACAGGGAAACCCCTTTTCTACACAAGCTGGTTAATATGTGTAACTGAAGGTGATGAAAAATAAATATTTTTATCGACATACTATTTGAATGCAGCATAAATAACTTGGGTATGTGTTGCCTTATCAATTAAGTATAGAAATTGTCATCTTCGTAGTCAGTACAACTAAAACGAAATCCGGGAAAAGATATGCACTCAATCGATACAATCTATCTGTAAAATTTGATCACAAGGGGTCTATTACTTCAGGAGACATCGGGTTTAATTTATCATTTTTGTCCGACACAGGAGTCAGCTTTTGTGATTTTGGCAGATTGCTACTAACCACTTGTCACTTATCCATTTAAATATGACGACTTATTCTTTAAAAAATGTGTTCACAAAATTAAAAATAAGTCCTATTAAGACGAGAAATAAGCCAGCTTTTATTAAATCGAAGTCGACATATCCATTTGATTATGTCGACTTAATAGGTTAATTTGAAAAGTATCAATGCTAATACCCACTTATGCCATGTGGTTGCATATTTCTGCCACTTATCCGCTTAACTAAGTCGTCTTAGTCATTCAAATGTGTCGACGTAACTATAAATAAATCATTTTCAGACGCGAAATAAGTCGACTGATCTAAATATTATGGCAACATAATGTCTTTTCTGTTTCGATTTATTAATAGGATAAGTCAATCGAAAACCGTGTTCATGCCAACATATGCCATCCGTCTTAACATTTTGCATTACCCAGGCTGTTATCGCGTCTTCTTTTTTTTCCCTTACGTGTTGCAGATATATGCTTCAGTCCATTAGTTCAATTTGTCCGTAATAGTTTTGTACATCAAGGGACCGTTTCAAAACCTTTTATTTTGTTACAAGTTATTTATGATGAAAATTCGCCAAGGATGTCTAGCAATAGTATATTTTTCTTTTACTTTTGTCTCAACTGCATCTTGAGAAATGGACATCGCTAATCCGGTGGCAATTGTAGCAGCGAAATCGAAGTCAAAGTTGCAAAATAGAGATTTGTGCTAAATTGCTTGCACGCTAGGTACGGGGATACATCATTGCACGTAATCAGGTGAGACACCGAGTTCTGTTAAACATTTGTTCGAGACCTGACCGAAATAACGTTTAATATTCAATATTTCTTTCGATAATATGATTTACACTGACTACTTTACTTATGACCTAAATTTAAAAGAATAAAGAAAATCCATCGTTTGTATTTTGTTTCTCTGTCATGTTTAAGTTTTAATAAGTAAAAGAATAAATAGCTGACAAACAACGCATAGTTAGACCTGTAAAATCAATTCATATATTCGTTCGTTTTACAAGATTTTTGTAGTCATCGATCCTGCTTGACATTTCGAGAAAATACGAATTGGCTGTTTGTATGTTTTCAGTATAATGGCCCAATATTTTTTGTAGATATTGAGGAAATGGGGATTTCGATGCCAACACTACGGCTCTACTTTCTAAAACATTGTAAATGCTAAAGAAGGGGAGCCTTCTTCATTGAAATAGTGCGTATTGTTAGTTTTAAATTTAGGAAAAAGTTTCCAATCTTTCTTTTCTTTTTTTTAATGTAAGCTTATGTGCACAAGTATAATTAATGAATTATATGAGTGATCCTTATAGTTATTATGGTCAGTTAGATCATGGTCAATGGTTGGTGTAAGACATTGATATGTAATGAGATACAAGCAAAGTAAGGAACACATTAACACATAAACTAGAATACAGAGATAGCGGGGGGAGGGGGCACTGTAGCCAAGTACTTACAAATTGAGTGATAGATATCCCGTCTAAATCTAGAAAGGAAAAGAAATTTTAGGGACGGGCGATGCATGGCCAAAGATACGCTAAAAATAACGTTATTGATAACACGTAAGTAGTCTTGAAACCTCACTCCCTAGACTTAGACCCCAGGAACGGGACTTCAGAAAGTTACCTGTCCCATAAAAATGTCACATGATCTGAATGATCCATTTAGAGAATATATGATATAGTGTTCTACCTATTCACCTCGGGACTAAAATAGAAATGGTGACAACACGTAACCATCATTTTTCATTATTTAAGAGACCAAAGGACGATAACACTCCATAATTTTTTTCGTTTATTAATATACACTACATCACCCTAAGGTGACCCTCCATAGTTTGTATTTTTTTTTTAGATTTTTTTTTTGGGGGGGGTTGTAGTTTCACAAAACACTCTAGACCATGATATATATTTTCTAAGCAATGTTAGAATACCACTATTTTCTAAAAACCCTAAGCATCTATGACCAAATTAAGTTATATCATCTCTCGAAAATTTGAAAGATAGTGATTATTAATCCATTAAACAAAATAAAGGATTAAAGTCACTTAATACTAAAATATAAAGCTATTAATCAGAGAAGTGAAACAACCAATATAAGAATAAAGTTTAAAATTATATTTTAAAAAAGTTAAGGAAATTTGATTTTGTCCAGACGAAGTAGCATGGCGTAGGGATTCTTGCGAGTGCATGCAGCGCTTCAAAATCAAGAGGTCCACGTGTGAGGCCATTCATCCGAGTTTGCTGTTGCATAAAACAGTGATTGATGTCTACTACTTCGGGTTAAATAATCAACAACTGCTTCAGTTGGTGGTGCAAGTCCATACGAGTAAAAATACACAAGATTATTGAGTGGCACAACGTAGGTCCTTTTGTTGAATCCAGGTTAACGATCCCAGTTTCATTTGTGCTGGAATGTCTGCGAGGAATTTTAAGGCACTATCATTTTGCCATCGATACACACTACGTTTCTGTGCTAAATTAAATAGATAGCCATAATGTTCACAAGACACCCTCAAGTCATGATCGAAGGTGTGTAATTGATGTGTACTATTCCTTCATATTACATTTAATCCTTGACAGTACTTGTTAACCACACTATTATGGCCCACTTTGTAAATACAATCGAGTGTAAGTCAACAACAAATGGGGAAGTAGGTTGGCTGAAGAAAATGAAAGAAAAGTTTGCAGTGTGAAATACATGTCACAATTATGGCAAACAAGTTTTACGTTTTTTGCAGCATAATTCTTTCTTACTATAAAATGCAAAGCGGCTGTCAAAGTAGTGTCATACACCCACGAAAACCCGATATTTCGACTGGACTGATTAATATCTGAGTTGCGGATGTGCAATGCCTTCTGAATGACCATCAGTTATTTAAACTTTGTATATGCCGAAGGACATATTCCATATTTTCCTTCTGATGAGGCAATTTTCTGCATGAGCCAATGCCTTATGCCTTCCTTCCTATGTTCCTACTGTCCTATTTTTCTTTACTTGCATAATTCCTTCTTCCTTGGTCCTTCCTTCCTTCCTTCATTTGTTTATTTATGGCTGAGAAAAGTGCCAGCGCTCAGCCCAGTATCTTAAAGGTCTGGTCGTAATGGCTAGGAACACATTTTAACACATTAGGAACACATTTTAACAAATAGTCACCAATTTTCATATTGTAGGTACATAGGTTTGTAAGTAAGTAGGCAGGACATTAAATAGGAGGGTATGTAGGTATGTAAATGTGTTTCTAAACGAACACTTCTAAGCATGTACTGAGAAGTTTAATTTTGCATTTTATGCGTTTTTTGGTATAAACTGCCTCGCATATAAAATATAATTTTCTTACTTTAAAAGCATTGTCACGTAAGAATATTATTCTTTTTCAGTCGTCTATATTTAGTTTATGATAAATTCTACATATCTATTCTATGATCACTTTACTTAAACGAGAATTCCTATATACGTTCACAATCTTCAAATTAGTAATTTGATAAAATAAGTATTTGCTTACATAGGTGAAGAAATGCATCACCTATTTTTT
>JAECUM010068447.1:0-15946 GCA_016617855.1 Megalonaias nervosa
CTGAACAACATCACCTAGTCCATCTCCGTAGGTTGTTTTTTATACTGGTAATCGTGAGTTTATTACCCTGACCATGGTTGGTCCACGTTGAGTACTATGTACGATCATTTTATTATAGTAATTGTATTTAATTACGTACTTAGTCACTGTAGTAATCATCGGCAATTTCATTAATAAGAGACTGATAAACATCAACGTCCATGATACCGCCTGTAAATAACCGTCTGCAAATATCGGCCGCCTCATTAATTACTTCTGGAGAGTTATTACCAGCTCGTTTTCCTCCGATGAGTATTTCTAGTCGTTCAACATCAGAGATAACGTTATTTGGACATAGAGTAAAATCACCTCCGATAGACAGACCTTTTCCTTCTTTCTTAAAATATTCTAAATCATTTTTCAATTCTCTTATTTCATTTTTATATTCTTGTATTTGTTCACCCAATACTGATATAGTAGGTGATTTATTATAAAAATTTTCTAATATTTTGATATTATCATTAGCTTCGTTAATTTCTCTTTCAGCCCAATTATAACGTGGAAAAACGCTTTGTAAATAGAGTTTTGCATTATCAATATTCTATTTATTTTTTCCTTAGCTTCTATTACCGTTGTAAATGGGATAAAATCCTCTTCTTGTGGAGGAGGTGATGGTTCTTTTTTTGTTTCTTGTACACGTGGTGGTGATGATCGTTGTTCTTCAAGAATTTTCTGTGAGGCTGGCGACCAATATTTTGATCCTTCTTTTTCTTGTATTTTTTTGCTGCCCCCCTTGTCATTGGTGGTGATGATCTTAATGGCGGTGGTAATGATAATGATGGTTGTGATTCCGATGTTGTTTCAGTAGCAGCTTGTTTTGCTTCTTCTTTTTCTCGTTTTTTCCGTTCTTTTGCTTCTTCTTTTTCTCTTTCCTTCCGTTCTCTTGCTTCTTCTTTTTCTCGTTCTTTCTGTTCTCTTGCTTCTTCTTTTTCTCGTTCTTTCCGTTCTCTTGCTTCTTCTTTTTCTCGTTCTTTCTGTTCTCTTGCTTCTTCTTTTTCTCGTTCTTTCTGTTCTCTTGCTTCTTCTCTTTCTTGTCTTGCTTCTTTCTTTGTTAAATCAACGATATGATTAAAATTCCTATTATAATCTCTGTATATTTCATCATCTGATTTAATCTGCTCAACGTTAGCACGTATGCGGTATATTACTCTTTGCCATTGTTCACGAGATTTAATGATATTTTGATGATCAGGCTTTAAGAATTTATCCCTATAACTAAAACTCGAAGCAGCAAAATCAGCTAAATCGTCAAAGTTTTAAATGATATTAATTGCCTCAGTGAATTCATTAGTAAATTTATCAAGTAGCTCAGCATTGCTCATTAAGAGAATTTTTTGTTTTTGCGCCGTTGATATTGGTTGAGCTATTTGAATACGGCCGGCAATATCAGCAGGTAATGTTTCAAGAGCTCGTTGTGTTGCCTCAGTTGCTGTAACAATTTTCTTTGTTGGTTCGACAATCGGTTTAAATAATTGTTTTGTATCCTCTTCAAATTCAACATGAGATTCTTGTCGTTGTTGTAGTTGTTGTTTGACAGCATCACGAACAGGTAAATATTTTTTAATTGCTTTTAGTCGTTCTCGTGCTAATCTAGCTGAATGAGGTTCTCCGATGACAACCATATTAATAATATTTATACTGACTATTTAATTACAGCAGCAGGCAGGGTGGCCGACAAAAATTGAGCGACCCGGCGAGTAAACTAAACGCACTATAACATAAAAAACAAAAAATCAAAAATAAAATAACAAAAATGAGCTAATCCAAACGATTTATTATTCGTTTTTCAAACTATACGGTAATAATAAAAGTTCGGAGGTTCGGTTTAGCGTTATTGACCTTTTTTTTCAGCCCTTGTAGGAACATTTATTTTATGAAAAACTTGCTCGAAATCAAGTTGTAGGGTTCACCCTGCCTGCTGCTAACCTGCTGAGTTGATTAAGGATGTATTTCACGTTGTTTTTAATATTCAGCAAATCAAATCTAATGATTATTAAAAAAAAACTTAATCTATTTAACCGAGCAATAGAAGAATATGCTGAAAAAGTAGAGCAGACAACGTTTAAAGATCGGGAAGAAATGGAGCGTCAGCTTGAAAAAGGAGGAGAAAAAAGAGAGTCAGGTGTAAAAACTATATCTGAAGCAAGGAAAAAAAAAAGAAGTTGCGTCATCAAATGAGCCCTAGCAACGCGTTGGAACCAAAACCAGATCCTCACGAGGAATTACTTAAAAAAGCAACCGGAAGTGGCGTTGCCACTCGCCATAGTGGTTGTACAAAAACAAACCTAGTCTATGATTTACCATAAACTTTGTCCCAATAACGTCTTCGCTGATGTTGATCGACTGGAAATTCTGACTGGTGGAAGACGAGCCGGCAATAATCCCACCCCCCAAATCATCAATGAAGCAGCTGGTATTTGTCAGCAAATATTTACAGGCAGCGTCATGGAAAGCAGCGTTTATCGGGCGGTAATAAAAGAAATTACCGATGATTACTACAGTAATTGATCAATTAGATCGACGATAACAAAATAACATGATTATACACAATGCTCAACGTGGACCCGAAATGGTCAGGGTGATAAATTCACGATTGCCAATATATAAATATATCTTCGGAGATGGGATTGATGATGTCGTTGAAAGTTTATTTAGAAGGATAGTCCCAAACAATTAGGCATGAAAGCCATTGAATGTGTCCTTGATAAAGGTATTAGCACCGTTGGTGATTCCGTTGGTAAAGCATTCTCGGCTATTCGAAAGAGACTCGCGAGACTAATACAACGCGAACCGCATCCAGTAAAACTGCCCAGCACCGAAGTGATGCCGGCATGTGTCAGTAAAATAATAAATCAAATGAGCGATTGAAAGAATTAGCTGATGTGCCGACACCCAGCCTGCCACTAACAAAACAACAAGCTGCCGAGATAGAAGTCCAAGATACATCAAGGTATTTCCAACTCGCCGAGACATTGACTGAAGTTCAGGGTAAACTTGTGAAAAAAGACAATACTGCATATGCAACAAATGACAAATTTGGATTCGTTAATAATGGTATTGTGGCGTTATTTAAAATTACCTCATATAACATCGATGGTAGACAAATCGAGGTATGTGACGATGACGTCGATGTTGCTACGATGATTCTCGGTCTTGCAAGACATTCCGATGATTATTCAAGGTCTGCTGGTCCATCAATGATGTTCTCCAAGGATATTACTGATCATCCTGAACATATACAGTATATTATAAGACCACCAAGAAACTTTGTCGACAACGCTGAAGCCAACGTAAACCTGGTAGTCCATGTCGCTAATCCAGAATTCATCTTGGGATTCCCAGAACGACGATCACAGGTTAACGCCGATGGTAGATTCAGCTGTGTGATACCGCTGTCAGATATCTTCGGATTCTGCAGACATGTTAGAAAAGTCATCTTTGGAGCCACTCATACAGTTGAGTTTGTTCGAAAGGCCAGCGACAACGATTCAATCTGGCGAGATAATGCTGAAGCTGCTGGTAAAGTGGAACTATTAATACTTGCGTTATGGATGCCAACGATGACACCATCAATCACTGAAGAGCAACGGCTGCTCTCTTTCATGGCTTGCTGTGGTAAGTCGACGCTGTCGTGGTTGACAATGACCACTGATTCAGTTACAACCACAGCACATTCATTTACATGGCAGATAGCATCTCAACAGGGAATTTCAGCACCACGACATATATTCGTTGCATTTCAAGGTAACGCAAGATTGGAAAATCAAGAAAGAAACACCATGGTGTTTGACGATTTAAGGGTGTCTACGATTTCACTAAGAATAAACGGACACCAGGAACCGTCCGAAGACATAATACTGAATTTCGAATAAAACAACATAACACAGGCGTATCATAGTTTGATGAGATTTATGGGGCGTGATCAAAACATTGATATTGGTCTGCAGATATCTCAGCGCATTTTTTCGTCGTTGTATCCGATCTATTATTTCTCAGGCTAATAAGCTACAATATGTATCAAAGAAGAATTGTGGACCAATAATAGCGCTGAAATCAACGGCGTTGCAAGGCCCGAATATACTATCGTTGACTGAACGTCAGCTCAAACACTCTAACGACATCAAGAAATAAAGGACTGGCGTGCGACTGGTGGTATATTCCCACTTCTAGCTTACCATCGCTGTTTGCCGCTGAAGCTCAAGCTTTTGGAAAAAAACATCCGCACTCGGTGCCTTTGGAACAGCTGCCGGCATGGCACTGAAAAAGGTGACTGGACATGGTTTAAAAACATCAAAAAGGGACTGGGTCTAAGATTACCAGGAACGCGATACGGTCAAGGTCGGCGATTGCCGGGGACGTTTCGCTGAATCTTCCCAAGTCCAATTTTGATTTACTTGATGCTACTCGGCGATTAAACATAAAAAAAACTTTAGAGGTGTTTTCATGCACAGTCATTGCCGGAACAACCAAACGTCGCTGAAACTGGTATCATTAATCTCGATGGTCGTTCTGGTCCAGGTACTCATTGGATTGATACGCAGTTGATCCACATAGTGTTGTTTACTTTTATTCGTATGGACTTGCGCCAACAAAAGAAAGTTTAAATATATCAGCAGATTATCTAGAAAATCCGTCTGGTATTCCACATTACCAACACAGACATTAACGGATCCATTTACATGCGGTCCAGAAGTACTTGCTGTACTTAATGCTATGTTAAGGTCATTAGCGCAACCACATAAAGTCTTGCACGAATAAACCACCCGTCGTTTAAAACAGGTTTATAATCTGTAATGGTAGATATTTACGGAAGATCTGCTCCAAGCAAGGCCCCCTGGTGACCTTGATTTGTCAGGGTATACGACACGGGATGAGCTTGCTGATCTTATGAGTGTCACCGGGATTGACCCGGATGAGGTTGTTATATTTCAGAATCAACAGGGGCGGCTGAAGACGAGCAATATTAAGTGGATCGAAATTTTTCAGCTAGTTTCAGGTGCGAACAAGGATAACATGCCGTTATTTACTGATAACGAAAAAATCGGAGACTCAAACGTGTCAGTCGCAGCAATCCGCAATGAGATCCGTAAATGTATTTATAGAACCGGCGAAAGAATGACAGGTCCACTTAGCATGAGCGGAAATAAAATTGTTGTTTTGAAAGAACCAGAATCAGACGATGACGCCTGAACGAAGAAGTACGCTGACGATAGCGACGCCGCAATCGGAAATGAGATCAGTAAATGCGTTGAATGCTCGGTGAACTCAATATGAACGGAAATAAAATTGCTAATCTGAGAGAGCCAGAATATGAATATGACGCTGCAATAATGAAATACGTTTACAACATAAACTACACGGTACATTCCCGGGTAGTATCAGTGGGTGGTAGATTAACCACATTGCGATCCGAGTGCGATACTCATGTGGGCACGTTTACGAATTTTCGCAGAAACATAGAGTCGTTACTAATTTCTTTGGAAATCCAATGTTCGCCGGCGTTAAGCTTGCCGACATCGACGAAAAAATCAAAAAGATTGGCGCTGGTGTAATTTATATGGCTCCGTTCATCAACGTAGTGTACACTGGGTCTAGATCAGCAACATGATCACAACAAAACGACTCCATCAAACAAACCTCTGAGATCACATGGGTTCACAGGCTCTCCGTCTTCAGCGCTGCGAAATTTAGTATATTTACGACATATCCACGGCGTCATTCCACCGATATATATATTCCGAAACCGCGTCGGTCGTGTTAAATCAAAATACCGAGGAAATATTCATATTGGATCCAGAAGACAAAACCTTAACCTCAACAACGTATTGGTGGAATTCGTCTCCGCAACGTCTCAATTGATTACTTAGTAAAAGATAGCGCGACAATCATCGACGAGTACACAATAAAACCCCCAAAATACCGTAGAAGAATCATCGTCATCGACAATGTCGTATATGCGGTGTCCTCACAGGTCGCTGAAACAACAACGTTAATGGGCACATTATCAGCAACGTATGTGATATCGCCGGTGATATGAATCGGTATCGCTGTTGTTGTCGGCGTTGCTGGTATCCTTAATATTATCGCGAAATATATCAACATGTGTGGGTAAAATATTACATGAATGCACAGAAATAGTGTACTCGGCGACGCATGTATGTATAAATATGTCACCGATACTGTCAACGGGGTTACACGACGGTATAATATCAGATAGTGAATTTGCTGCAGTTATTGATATTTATTATTGGTATCAAAAGATAGACGTCAGCGGCGATACTTTGCTGGCAACAAAGTTGCCAATGCCACATTTAGAATCTGTATAGATAATAATGACCGCAGAAATAACTTTCGCACTGACAATTACGACTTTATTACAGCTGGCCAAATATCAGAGCAAAATCATTTGGTATATTAGACGCTAACAATTCATTGGTATTCGCACATGAAGTCAAGCTTGATGAAAGTGGTCAGACCGTCTCAGACTGGAACCTCGTTAGCATTCCAACAGGATCTTACCGAATTGAAGAAATCAATTATGAACCTCAGCATAGAATCAATTCCATAATGGAAAAAGAATCAAAGATTTCCGTCAAAGAACACGAACCAACTTTGAGCGCCGCCATTGAAATATCAACGCCCAATTACGCCGTTGACACATACAAGTCGTCGATCAAAACCGTGCAGGGATGGCCTCTGGAAGCACCAATTTATGTTGGACCACCACAACCACAACGATCTGATTATTTATCAGACAAACAATCATTCAGGAGAAGACCAGAGTATAGAGAACAGCAAATATGGGAGAGTGGAACCTTTTTTACTGGAAATCCAGGGATTAGTCTCACATGGTGGTGGTGGGGTCCCCGGGATTTCTTTCGTCGTGAAATTGAAAGAATATCAAGAGAACGTACATTAAGACCAGTGTTTGAACAGGGGTTTACTGATAAAAAAAGTTATCGCTGGAATAGCGCAGGAACATAAAAATACACAAAAAGATATGAGAAGGCTTTGAGCAGTATTTACTTGAATATCCGAATGATGATCTTAAACAAAAAAATATTGTGGCAGTACAGCGTCTGAACCAGGTGAGATCCGATGCTGAATACTGTCAAAAAAACCGCTGATATAATAAATGATTGACCACGAGGAGGAGGTGAAAATAGGAGACGTATCATTCAAAAAACATTTTCTTGACCTTTTTAAGATCACAGAAGCCCAATTGCCTACATTCAAACTACCCGGGTTGAAGATCGATAAAATGCAGCAGTATCTCAATGACATAATTGACGAATATTTTCCAAAAATCTCTTCCTCATCGGGGAGAATAAGAAGCCCTCCAGATATTCTCCGACATAACAACGATCTGGTGGGTAGTGGTCGTCATGAATCGCCGGGTTTAGTTAATATCACGTCGTCGATTTCTGTAAATCTTGTCTGTAACGCAGTGGATTTTAGCTATACCGCTGGTGGATCGCAGGCGGAGATGCAAGTATCCCAAGGATATTTTCTTTATCGCTTTTCTCCAGAGGTCTCCTCGGGTTATTTGCTTGTGTCTGTGCCCATTAATCCTGATTATTTACGATATCATAATCCATCGTTGTCAAGAATAAATTTTCGTCCGACCGACCAAGATGAAACGGCCCGGCGTGAAACGGTCCGACAGAAAATAACAGCGCATTCAGCCGACAATAACAAAAAAATAGAACGCATCTTTTTTGTCGAGGCGATATGTTATTTTTTAAATCTCATCGTCTTTCTGACGTCACGATTAAGCATCGGACGCTCTGGATGCGGAATCTAATGATTCCGACACAAATTTACTTAGCTGTCTCGCACGTACACCTACATCCGCTCGAGTTTCGTATTGGCGAGACAGCTCTGATTTAAATTTTTCAGTGGCGCTTGCCAGTGGAACAAATTTAGCAATTCTATCATCGGTGGCACCGGCGGGTAAACCAGCCATGGACAATTCCATTTCGCGTTGGAGTAATTTGATTAATCTATATTCTGCCGCTAGTGTATGTCTACACTCTTCCCGTCGCTACTGTATCATTTCAATATCGTCGTTGATTTTTTGCAGCATCAGGTTGAACCACGAGACCGTCTTGTTGTAATTTCTTTTCTTGGTTCATTATATAGTAAATATATTTCTAAAAGAAAACCCACCGAGCATTACAACCAATGATTCTATCGAGACCAATGCAATATCGTGTTGCTGGATCACGTAAATTAATTGTAATGATTCCGTATGGAGTTTTCCGAGCATTTGCAAAGAAGTTTTTAAACTAATTGATGCGCATGTCACCGGACACCAAGTCTGATGAATATTTCGCAGTGTATGTGGATCAACGCCGTTAAAGATAACCCAAAAAATTACAGTTATCTCTGATCACTTTGTGGATCTGAACATATCGTTGCATGACGTAAATGACATTATGTTTTTTTGCTTGCCTTGTGAAAATATTCTGGCTGGATTTGTCTTGTTTGACAAGCATAACATCATCGTAAACCACAAGATTATTGACATCGACGTCAAGATCTTTGACGGATGGGGCATCACTGATGTCAGTGATAAATTCAACAACACCTGTATCGCCCACGGCTTCATTGATTTCCTTGAGGACATCATGCCATGGTTAGTCGTCTACAGATGGCGCTAATAAATAAAGTTTGTCCCATTTGAGCCATCTCATTATCAGGTTGAGCAACAAATGAGCTTTACCAGATCCAGACGGACCAATAATAATCGCTTGAATACAGTTTGGTAACGCCGGGTGATGCTTGACCGGCGCTTGTTCGCGTGTCGCTGAAAAGTCAATCACGTTAATATTGTAGGAACATGTGTTATTTATGATCAGGAGTCTATATTGCGTTTGATGAGGCGGTCACGGATACAACTGGGCTAAGAGCAACAACTACGAGGAATAAAACAGGCAAGGGCTTACAGGCAAGTGTGTAAAATTTGGCATAACAAATATAAGTTTGTGAGCAGCAATGCGAGCATTGCCGGCGGTGATATTGCTGCGTCACTCGGGAAATTACCAGAAACACCCTGGGGAAAGTACTCCGGGGAATAGCATCTTCCTGGATATAATTAATGTGGTTCTGAAACACGGCTTGATATCAGACTTAACAAAAACATCAACCTAAACCGGGTGAATTTCCAGTATATGCGATTGATCAAGCGTGCCACGCTCATGATATCGGGTATAAAAATAAAAATCGTCAACGACATACAGCTGACGTCACGTTGATTCAGACATTCAGGTCTATAAAAAAACAAACAAACATGCGAGAATCGCTTGCCAAATCGCTGATAAGATCGGCCATGAGTGATACGTTAGCCCTGGGGGCTTAAGCTCCCCATGCAGGCAATTAACAGTTCGATAATTATATTAATGGAATCGATTTATTATGGTCCAATAGGGTACTGGAAAGGTACAGCTGCGAAGCAAACTCGCCAGTGCCACAGGTGACTCGCGTGGTGCTACTTCAAATTGGTTGTCCCGACAGGCAATATGGCAAATGTATCTGCCACCGCTTAAGCGATTCAACATGGACGGTTTGATGTCAGCACGCCCAACAAAGTTCATCAAGCAGATATCTTGTTTTTATCGTTTAACACTGTTGTAACTGGCACAGCAGGTAAGCGTGAACCACAGAGTCGTTCGCGCACAACAAATACGCTTTGACGGTCGTCGACGTTGCGAGTAGAAACAATCGCTATCGACTAAAACAGCAACTGAAATCGCAGCCGTTTTCGAACGAATTTATTCACGTAGACCCGGCGGCCTGCGATGGTCACGAATGCTGCTGGCAGAGAATTTACCGGCACAGTAGCATCGCTGATGCAACAACATAATATTGAAATCAGACGGGGACACACCGTGTTACATCGTGATCAGGAGATCGAACATTTGCTGAGCCAGCCCAGGAATTACTGAGC
This sequence comes from Megalonaias nervosa, assembly GCA_016617855.1. Classification (NCBI taxonomy): domain Eukaryota; kingdom Metazoa; phylum Mollusca; class Bivalvia; order Unionida; family Unionidae; genus Megalonaias; species Megalonaias nervosa. Next base: position 9,989 of record JAECUM010068447.1, read on the forward strand.
AAGGACAGATATCGCGAATGAGTTGCGAGACTACCGCACCTGAGAGACGCGTTAAACAACTAAGTCACGCGTGAAATTGCTATGAAACCCGTCGATACAATCGGGAAGAAACAGATCCCGGTTAAGCGGCGCGACTCGCCAGTGAGACAAGTACTGGGCAGCAACGTGACAGGTATTTATATGAAACTGGTGAACTTGAAGGCGGTAAAAAGGAGCAACCGATCCTATCTGGAGCGTAACCACACATACAATTTCCAGCATGGTAAGATCTACGGGTAGGCTTGCAATCTACAGACTAGATTCGGCGGCTCCACTGCGTGAACAATTACAGGTAATTCCTGAAAATACACAATTACCACCAGGTTGGATTCGCCCTAGCGCATCATGGCACTAGTTCCAGAGAGCTAGCTCCAGAGAGTTAGCTCCTCTACGTCAGTTATGCTCAAGACACGTCAGCGCGACATTTTTCGCGTGTGTGGGCGAGACTTCTATGGATTGTGTCCACGGTGAATTGTTGTACTTCATGAGGAAAATATTCCCGCAACAATAGTGTGTTACAGCAGGCGCAGTAATTATTTTGTCATTGCTTCAGCGTCATGATAAATTCAGCATCACGATCAAACTTGCTTTTATTTTTTTTTTTTTTTGGTCATCTCGCTGATAGCCAGCTAAGTTTTTCTTTACCGTGCCGGGAATTTTAGTGGTGGGATGATAAACCATGTTGGAATTGTCTTAGACAATTCCCTGTAGCTGTAGCATTTTTGTAACTAGAGAGACACTAAATTTGACCATTCGACATGATTGTCGACAATCCAAACATTAGTATCTGAGACTGTGAATCCCTGCGATGAGTGAATTGTTACTGCATATCCTAGAGTCAAGCATGGTGGTTCCAGGTTGTTGCACCAGAGCCTGCTCAACAACCTCCACTGGAACAACAATAATATCATTAAGAACGAGCGTTTGCTGGGTCCCCGTTCCTTGAATATTATCGAGAATATTCTGGCGACGAGTGTCCGCTGGACAATTACACAATGGAACTGCCAATAGTAGGAAATCCTTCCCGTTGAAGCTCAAATAGTCTACGTTGAAGAGAATCGCTTACTATTTTTCTGGATGCAACTATCAGATCAGTTGGGTGCCGTAAGTTCCAGAAGTCATTGATCGCCTTTTCTGGAATTACACTGCGCATTATCTTACGTTGAAGCTTGTCCGGCTGAAGCATAATTAACGCTTTTAGCTCTCGTAATGATTCTTCGATGGCCGGTGATCTGTCAACAATACCTCGTAAACGTCGACTTGTCTTTTTAGCCAGTTGTGTGGTGACTCTCCGGTAAACGGAGGAGGTTGCTCATGTTTGCCGCACCCTATAACCACAGTTTGTTTTCTTTCTAACCAGCCAATACATATTTCTAACATTTCTTTGGACGAAGTACATATTTCGTCCCAAATGACGATTTTGGGAATATGTTTCTCACCCATTCAAGTTCTTATCCACGCAGCTCCCTTCCATCTAAAGAAGCTGTGATACGTGCAAGACTTAACGCCATTCTATCTAACCTCCCTGGCAGGCCGGTGAGTTGGGGTTAGCACTATCATATCAGAATTTCTAAATAACTCCAACGCACGTGTTGTTTTACCAGGACCGTCAGGACCATTAAGATAAATCGTTTTATGACGTGAAATGTGATCATGGAACGATGGTGCCGATGACGGTTGTGATAATTTATCGTTGCAGTAATACACAGGATGAGGTTTATAATCTGCAAATTTAGAATAATTACGTATTAGCTGATTTTTTATTCTCCAGTGACCCCAACGAGTTGATTCGGTGTTGTCAATATGCATTTTTAAAAGGTCTATGTTTGATTTACGTATATAAAATAAGTCCGTGGCGACTCTAAAAACGTCATTTGGAAATCGGTTAATCATCGATAACAGGTTTGCTGATCCATATTGAAGCATAGAGGATCTCAAATGAGTAAACTGGGGAGAATCACCCTGGACATTAATACGCCTTTCGTTGCTGTATCTGCGATTATAAAATCAAGTTTTGTTTGGTCCATAATTGACCTTGTACAGCAGAGCTTGTTATCAGATGAGGCTCCCTGGGTACATTTGCCAATTAATTTTTCGGCTCATATCTTTTGCAACGATATATCGTCATCTTCTGGGAGCCAGGCTTTTTTAGTGGCCTATATGAAATTATCACCGTACTCACTGTCAACAATGTCAATATCTCCGCACCAAACATACATCTCAATAGCACTATTGGAGCCCAGCCACGATTATTTTTGCACAGCAGACTAGGAGATTTATCCCTGTATCTGGTTTATTAAAATGACGAGCAAACCAAGCAACAATAAACGGATTAATGTTTGCTGTGAAATCAAATGATTCAATCTCGACAAATCCAGTTAGATCCGCTGCCGGCAGCGGATCGTTTATCGCAACTCTGGTCATATCATGTGTTGGACGACCAAATCGTGAGAAATGCGGCTCACGTTCACCCGGTCCAAGAAAACTAGCGGGCTGACAAGCCAACATACCAACTGAAATTACATCTGCTGGATTGTACTTTGTGTTCCAAAGGCTGCCTTGTCCTAATTCAATACATGAATACGATATGTCATCGAGAAGTCCCCGCGGTGTTGGGCACCATGAATATTTTTATTGGGCTACACTAGCAACCACAGACAAGATTGTAAAACAATTATTCAGCAATTCATCTGCGACATTTATGTCATCAGCGTATTTTAGCTGCATCCGTTTCATCTGCGTGTAGAAAGATTCTTAGCAATAAATTTTACCCGACGGCAACACGAATTGATCAAACCTAGATCCGTTGGATCCGGATTCTGATTCTGGATCACTCTGAAAAAGCCAGACTGATATAGGATCGTACTTACTAATATTATAAATTTCCTCAAATATTTTACCGTGCTAAAATCTAGTATTTATTCCGTGGAAAATTTGTTACGCTTACCGTCCACGCATGAGCGTTGTGGTCGACTAACACTATCCGGGCGCTTTTACTACGATAGTTGATGAAATCGTACAGTACCTGGTCGGTTATTGTTTTTACAACTATGGGAAACTTTAATCGCTTTTCCAACACTGTGATGTCTTCCATGCAGTCTCCATTGTCGTTAACACGCTCTGACCATTCGTTTATTTCTTTTATTCTTGTTTCTGTCAGTCCATTTCCTTGTGGCGCGTTCATAAAATGTACTGTGACCCGTTGAACCACACAATTTAAGATACCTATTCCCGCTGCTGCATCCAGCATCGGTTGAAGAGCATTAATATCTGGTTCGTTTAAACGATAAATTGCATAGGGAATAGCAGTCGCAGGATATGATTTTTTCATAAAATGGTTTGTCAATGCCCGTCAGCATTCCCGTGCAGAATTTGTATCTGCAAAGGCGATATGCTTGCCACGTGCTCCTGACTGTTGAACAAAGTCGAGATTTTCCCATATAATCCATGTCGGGCCATCCTGGCCGCTATACTGTTCGACAACAAATTTAATTCTAAATAAATACCTTTCATTATCATCTAAACGATCAACAATCATCCCTGCCCTTTGGTCATTCATTGTAGCATCAATGACAATGCCATCGTGATCTATCCGGAACGTTAACCAAACATGAGCTACACCATCCCGGTTAAACTCATCATTGGCCATTCTGACATGTTCGTGTAATTGTAAATCAAACGGTGGGTGTATTTTTCTTATCGTCTGCTTTATCGTAATCAAACCTGGCCGCGGCAAATTTAAAAATTGATAATCTTGCAAACTCTTATGTAGTTTCTAAGAATATAATCTGATTTCGCAAATTTTCTAAGTCAATTTTTGACCTAGCAAGGGCTCTTCTAACACCGGTGAGATTATAATACTGTTCTTGCAGTTGTTTGCTACAGTCCACCTACCCATTCTATTATAAAGGCAAGTTTTTCTCTAATTGAATATTATCACGGAATATTATACAATAATATCACGAGCAACAAATATTTGTAAGTGGCTTATGATTAGATTGACAACCCACTGTGGAAAAAAATTTGTTTTAATGAGTATTATGGATCTCATTTACCGAGTGTCCGGCGAGGAAATTTAAGGCCAAGATCATTCGTGAAATGCGTAATGGGGTGAGGGGGAAATCTGAACGTTATATCCAATGCGGGGGGGGTATAGGGTGCTAAAACGATACTATGGACAACGAAGTGATGTTGTGGGTGCCACAGTAAAAGACGCTAAAGATGACCTTAGTAGAAAATCACCGAGAAAATCATAGATTATCCATGATTAGAAACCAATCTTACTAATTGGAGAAAAAATAAGTATGTATATGGAGCAATCGATGTTGATGAATTCAGAAGACATCCCATCGAGTAATAATTATGAGGCAAATGAGCAGGTGTGATTATAAATTGTCGACTGCGGAGACCTGTCGGCGCTGTCACTAATACCGGTTACCCTATGATCCGTGCAAGAAAGACAAATTTTCGTTTTCACAGAAATGTTTATGAGTGTTTTAACGGCTTGATCAGTGACGGTTTTATTGTTAACCATATTTATTCTAATAAACTTGATAATCGTTTAGAAAATCTTCAGGCTTTTATAGAAAGCAAAAATAACTCACGAGGTGGAGCGGCACTAGCAAGTACATAATAAATGCGCGGTCAGATTGCTCTATAAATTTACAGACAGACGAAAGAAAACAATTTCAATCGTTATCCGCTGCTGGAAAATATTTTATATTAATCCAAAATCAGCGCAATGTGTCGCAGATGGTATAACTAATTAACTAATTCAGCTCTATCGAAGCGGTATGATCAAAAAATAAAATTCCAGTGTATATAGTAATGTACCGTATTTTTTCCCTACTACAAACCACCAGGACCCTTCGCGCGCTGATTTATACAACATGAAATTCCCCAGTGACGGCATATCCAGTTCAAAGACCTGTAAGTAACACGATATTAGCGTACAGAACAATAATTGTAATACTGCTGTCCATTAAACACACGACTGAAAATTTCAGATTTTGATATAGTTTAAGTAAAGAAAAATAGGTTTAAGAAAAAAGTGTACAATTACTTCAACAAAATAGTTTGTTTAAAATAAACCAAAAATTCTTATCAGGTGTATCTGTAAGATAGTTGCAAACATCAGGCCATGCCACTTCAGACCATTTTATTGGGTTATTTACATAAATATCACAGGTAGCTCTCTTCGGATTGGAAGACAGACTCCGCGAAACGACTGAATTTTGTAACGCGTATGGGGATTGGTGAACAACCTCAATCCGCTTCGATCCAGTCTTCCACTATCAATAAACGCGGTTCACTTCATTTCCTTCACCTGTTCTCGTCACAAAGATGTGGACCAACGTTGAATCCTCTACTTTCGTATCGTCGTTGTTTTCCCGTAAGGACTTACCCATGTATGTGAGATCATCATGGACCATCATCCAGATTACAGATACGACTGTTTGGAAAAGAAGGACTATGTGGAGAGACAAGGCTGTGTGAAGCGGACTCTCATCTACGGACCAGAGGTTAGACAAAGTTTGAGAAAGAGAAGAAGACCTATGCAATGCCCTCTATGTTAACGGAATGGTGTTAACATAACAAACAAAGACCCTTTTCAGGGCCACTCCATATGCCTCGAAAATATATTTATTCTTTCTTGCCTTAAAATTTTTTTATTCGATTGTATAATTATGTTTATCTCTATAAAAACATTATTCTCTTACCTAAACATTTTTTAGTCGATTGTATAATTTGGGTAGGATAGATTGATGTTCATCAATCTATGGATGTATTATATATGTCTCTATCTCTCTGTTGTATTTGTCCCTACCTAGAGTAGCCGCACGTATTCAGGTCAGCCCCTTGCAACATTGTAACTAGTACCGTGACGTCACCCTACCTGTTCCATTCCTATTGTCCCTG
>JAECUM010068450.1:0-10005 GCA_016617855.1 Megalonaias nervosa
ATTGTTTTCTAGGGAAATAAATTATTTTGTTAAAATATACAAAGCTTGTTGACTTCACTCTTTTCTTCTGTTACACTTGTACGAGCCTACACGTAACAATATCAAAGCATTACATAGTGAGGGAAGAGCAAATAAAAACAAGTTTATTTTTGCCTATATGTCGTGAATTACGACGTGTTTCTAAGCATCTCTCGGTGCTTTGTCCGAAAACAATGTGGCGGCAGCAGGGTACGGTGATGTCATGGTCTATTTTTAGCAAAAAGTTGAATTCAGTACAAGCGCCATTGTATCCACGGTAACAAGAGAGGTTCTTGTGACTGGGGGTGGGGTGGCAAGTAGCCCCTGTGTGTTCCCTAACCCCCTTAACCTGTTCCTTGGAGCTAAATGATTCCATTAATTCTATGTTTATGTCTGACACCGTATTACAAAAGGACTACAGAAGCTGAAAGGCAAATGTTACTGAAATTAGTCTTTTACTTAACACAATGATCTAATAGCTGTCTGCCTTCAGGGAACTAATTTCTTTTCAATGAATACGATATTGTTAATCTAATTTGTTTCATAAACAACAACTTATCAAATATAATGATAAAGTCGCTGGAGGAGTGTCCATCGTCAACAATAACAACACTTCTTACACCCAGATTATTCTCATTACGTCATTACAGACCATAGACACTTTTTATATCCAGACTATTTTATTAATTAGATACCAGCTATGAGACGCCGTAGCGGACAAAAGCTGGTCCAATGACAAAGTTGCAGTTGAAATTTCAATGTCGTATGTCGACAAATCCAATATCACGTGTTGGATTAAAGTGCATGTCCTTAAAGTTCCATTTTCTAGATCGAGATTTTAGATTTTATATGTTGAAATATACAATGGTGGTTTAAAGTTCTATTTCCTATGTCGACGTTTTACAGTGTATATTTTGAATTACACAGCGGTGGTTGAAGTTTCAGTTTCATATGTCGAGAATCCCTAAATCACACGTTGTATGCAACTGTTTGTGATGAAAGTTCCATTTCATATGGCGAGTATTTAGATTTCATCTGTTGAATTTCACAGCAACGAGAAGCAGCCTCCTTGTTTAAAAATAATGCAGTCCGTTCACGAGAGCGACCTCTAGCGAAGAAATTCATAGTAATTCTCGACCTGTGAATGGTAACTTTCAAACTGTAAATGCATGAAATGTAATGGCGCCTCATAATTGAATAAACGAATGATGTATCTTAATATTCGATATTATTTTGAATTGTTAAAGTGGACATTGTGTAATGTTACGTTTAACACCAACACATCATTTCACCATATAAAAGTAACAATTCTCACAAGCACGATAAAATGTCCAATCGCCGCTGTGTAATTCAACAGATACAGTCTGAAAACTCAACATACAAAATGGAACTTTCAGCACAATCAATGTGATTCAACATGTTAAATTAAAACTCTCGACATGTGACATTAAAATTCAACAACCACCTTGTAATTCAGAAGATACAATCTAAAAACTCGACATTGGACATCGAATTTTCAGCCAGCGCTGTGTAATTCAACAAATGAAATCTTAATACTCAACATATGAAATGGAACTTTCAACATAAACTCGTTAAACCAATACATAAATTAAGAATTCTCGACGTACGATATTGAAATTTGAAATACCGCCGTGTAATTCAAACGACACAATCTAAAACCTCGACATTGAAAATGTAACTTTCAAACACTATTGTTTAATTCAACAGATACAATCTAAAATCTCGACCTAGAAAATGGAACTTTAAGGACAAGCATTTTTGATACAACACGTGAAATTGCAATTCTGGACATATTACATTAAAATTTCAACGGCAACGTTCTAATTGGACAAGCTTTTGTCCGCTACGGCGGCTCATAACCAGCGCGTTTTGTTCTTCTCTGACGGCCATCCTACATTTTTGGGACTGCAAGGAAAGGAAATAAAATAAAAGACTTTGTTTCAAAATACGATCTTTGCCTTTTAATGATACGCCGTATACCTACCTATATAAATCCTTACGATGGCTCCTTCCTACTCGTCCTTATAACTGGCAGACTATATTTTTCACTGAACTTCTCTTGAGAAGATGGTGGTAATTATTGTTTGGATAATATTCGTTTATCGGCTGATACTGCCATGTACGACTGGACGATGGTGGTAATGACCGCCTTCCGATATATTTCAGAATTAATCTTCCCAATCCTCAAAGGCGCAGACAGGGATGAAAATCGAAAAAGCGAGTTAGGCTTTAGTCCCTCTGCCAATCTAATGTTACAGCTCATCATTTTGAAAATGTAGCGGAAAAGATACTCGTATATACATTTAAGCGCTAGGATTTTCTTGCGATAAAATACATAAAACAGCGGCATTTCCATCACGTAACAGGAAACCGTGGTCAGAAGATGCTGTTAGTAATGCTATAAAGAAATGGACATAAATCCATTGAGACCATTCCAATAACCTGAATTTGAATAAATACCGCATATACCGAGCAAAGAAGCTCGGTCTACTGTTAGAAAGGACCAGAACAAAATACGGAGATCACACGTCTCTATGTTGAACTCTCGCAGCTGTATTAAATTTGTGTTTAATATGGTACCAAAGATCAGTGACACAAATACAAACTGATGTAAAAGACACTTACAGAAATCTGATAATAAGTAATTACCCTGCCAGAAATTTCAAACACATCGGACCAAACATTTTCTAAAAAAATGCATCCGATGACCATTCAGAAAAGTTCCACCATGCCAAAAAGCCGAACAATGTGATTTTATGTTAACTCTGACGATTACAATAAACCTTTCACTTTCAGATAATTACAAGATTTTCTTGATGGAACCCATTGTATGGTCCAGCTCTCGTTGCACTACTGAACATTTTCAGCAGTATTAGCACACCGGCGGATCCCAGTGATAGAAAACACCTATACCGCTACCCGAACCTGTCCAAGACTACACTATTCCAAACACCGTCCCATAGCTATACGAACCTGTCCAAGACTATACCATTCCAACCACCGTCCCATAGCTTGACGAACCTGTTAAAGACTATATCATTCCAACCATCGTCCCATAGCTATACGAACCTGTCAAAGACTATATCATTCCATCCATCGTCCCATAGCTTTGACAAGCCGTATTTGCATAACCATTAAAAATGACAGACTTCTCTGGCATCTTGAGTCCAACTAACTACTACCATGGATTCAGACTCCTCCAGTTAAGAACAATTGACCATCAAGGCTGGCTCGAAACATTAACCAGGGAAGCTTCCATAAAGAATGTACAGTAGCCAACTTGTTTGACTTGGAGGTTTACCTGTATTTGATGTTCAACACTAAGCAGTCGTTTGGATCGAAAGCAGATCAAGTCAAAGTATTCAGTTCTGAAGCAAGGATTTCGATGCTAATTTTAACTTTAAAAAGGTGACTGTTATATGCCTCTCTGAGGTACTCCCATATGGTGAGGATAGCTGTTAGAACGGGCGCAATATAGCGTAATTCTAACATTTGTGTGTTCTCTAAACGTTTGATACAAAGGTCGAATAAGTCATTCATTTTGCTGTATTTCCACAGGGTGCCATAAGCTTTCCCCAGTTAAACAACATGGCTACCGTACATACTGTATGGTTTCTTCTGTGATTAATGTTTCAAGGAATTATCTTTAAGCCCCTGAAAACAGTTTTCATTTTACATTTAATTATGCTTTAATGGATATTCTTGTTGATTAATATGGGAATTCGGCGCGAAACTTCGTGACTACAGGCACAGAATGAGGTATCACACTTCGGTTCTTTATATCTGCATTGCGGATTTTTTTTTTAAATTGTATAAAAACATAACTTTTGCAGGAATCTAACATTAGATTTGCATTTGATCTGCATCTTTCAGTGAGTTAGTGACGGTCTTTAGTTTTTCGGGAAACACATTTTTGTTTCACATATATGGCTTATAATAAAACATCAGACAAATGCTCTCTGTGCTGCCGTTGTTTTGCTTTTCTGTGAAACAACATCTAAGAGAATACATCTCTGAGAAGAAAAAATAGAGTGGGGCGGAACAGGGGTAGGAGAAGAGAATGTTATTATTATTTGTATATGAGGCACAGAGAAAAAACATGGTTAGAGAACAAGTCTTGAAGAACATCGGGAACGGTAAATGTTGAAGTTCACTACGATATTCTGCACAAACCTATTTTTTAAGTTTTAAGTTTTAAGTTTTATTTATATAAAAGTTTTTAATTACACAACATTGTAATCGAACAATGACAATGACGCATACTAATATGAGATGTTCATGTGTGTGTGTGTGTGTGTGTGTGTGTGTGTGTGTGTGTGATTTGGATTTTTAACGTAGCTTTAACAATTTTTTAGTCATATCGCTACGATGGCTGCAGTATGGCAGTTTATAGTCATGTCTAGCACTAGGACATCATGAAGCAAACATGTAGCATCATTTCCCACCCAGTTACATTATCCTGACACCAGGCCGACCAGTCCTAACACTAACCTCTTAATTATGAGCACCTAGCAAGGCAGCTGTTAGTACCGTTTTTATATGTCTTTGGTTTGACTCTGCCGTGGTTCGAACCCGCATCCGAGGCGCACGCTCTAACCATTAGGCCACAGGAGCGGTGAGACATTCAGGTATAATTGCCAAAGAAGACGCGGTGGCAGCTTCAGGACTCACGGTACTAATAATATCGAAGAATGGGATCCAGTCCAGAAATGGGTAAAAGTAAAATAGAATATATATGGATTTGACTGACCATGATTGATTGATAATTGTTGCGTATATTTAGCTTATATTGCGTGCTTAACCTTTGTCCGTGATTAAGGATAGAGTTTTAGTGCGTACCTAATTTTGTCTTATTTTTAAATTTTAAATAGATGTTCACTTGACCTATCCTTGATTATGACATTAGAAGGTTCTTGAGATGTGAAAATGTCCTGGCCATCTTACTCTGTCTAAGAGTCTTATGTAAGGTTTTGATAACAAAAATTATTCATTCCTTTTTTAATTTCAAACCGTAGAAGTAGTTACTGTTTTGTTCAGATATAATTTCAGACGAATCATTTTGTTTAAAAAAAAATAGTCATTGGAACTACAAAAGTGCTCATTAACTTTTGAACTTAAACACTACGTTGGGATTACTGATGGTTCATTCACAGACATTCTGCTGGATTATATCATTCTGATACATCAAGACTATTGGTACAATGGCACAATCAAGACTATTGATACATCAACGAATTCAAGATTAGAATCAATTCAAAACGCCACCTGAATTCATTCGGAACACTCAATACTTTTGGACATGTGAGTATTTTTTTAATTTTTTTTTTTGGATTTTGTGGATTTAATTCACAAAACTGTAAGTACCTTTCAAATTTTCACTTTGTATTCTAGGGATATAAATTATTTGTTGAATTTTACCAAACGTGTTGGTTTTGCTTTTTATGTTACTTAGTTTAATACCATAGAGTTGTAACATAATGAAATTAAGATTGTATTAAAAAGAATCTTTTGAGAGTTTAGCCTAGATGTAACTGAAAAAAAAAAAAAAGAAACAGAGAAATTATTTATTTATATAATTCCAGCCCTTTTACAGATATGGGTTTGATCATGAGCATTCATTAATTTAAACTTATTGAATTTTTAACATCACGATGTTTGCATATGTGTACCATGGAGTTGGATTAGTGCCGTGAGTCCTTCGCTAATTATAGAATATGCTAAGATAAGCACAAATGAGAGATTTACTTTCCTTTGTTAGAACACTGTCTTTCAACGCTCACTGACATTAGTTATTGTCTTTCAATGCTATCTGACATCGTTTCTTTTTTCTTGTTTTCGCTGTTATAAAATAACACACACACACACACACACACACACACACACACACACACACACACACCACCACCACACATTTTCCGTGTATAAATGTGAATTTTTCTTTCATTATCATGCCCTTTTACTTCATGCACACACAACACAAACCGAGTCTTTGTTATCTCTTTGTATTTGGTATATTTACGTCATGAATTCTTTTTGTCACTGTGAATATAAAAATTTCTACCTGAATTGTTAAAAAGCGATGATTTTGTTCTTTTCTTTTTGTTTTATAAAAACTCACATTCGTTGAGAAATATTTGATCATGTCAATAATATTTAAGTATAAATGTAGTTATTGCACAAGCTCTGACGATGTCTTCATTGACCTCGAGACAAAAATATCGTGTACAATATGTATATCATATTTAAATCTTTGTCACATGTCATTAAAAACAATTTCTTGGAAGGTTTCGGTTGTTTCACAGTAAGTATTTAACACACACACACACACACACACACACACATATATATATATATATATATATATATATATATATATATATATATATATATATATATATATACTATACTTATATATATATATATATATATATATATATATATATATAAACTGTGCCAAAATGGAAGTTGCATAAAGCTGTCACGTTGTAGAATGAAAACTAACTTTATTCTTTTTAAAGAAATGTTGACCGACTGATTTCTACCTGCGTCTTGAGATATGTATGCGTTTACATTAAAAGAAAACAAATTAAACATGAAAGAAACAATAGTTGAGATCAAGCCCACCAAAATCCACGATTAATGTAGGAATGCTATACAATATTCCAGTTTGTGTGCACAATATAGGTATTAAATGTTGTAGAGCACCAAGCAATGTGAGGTTTAGAATAATGGTGTGTGTGTGTGTGTGTGTGTGTGTGTGTGTGTGTGTGTGTGTGTAAGAGAAAGACGACAATTTTCAACGTATGCATGTATATAGACCAGCGAAAGCGAACTAGTGGGAACACAATTTATATGAGAAAGCTTGTGGGATCTTAATTTTCGGGGTTTTCCTCCACTTGTTATAATATCATTGAGATAGCCTTTGATGCACTGAAGAAAAACGCAAACCAACAACAAAATAAATCCCATTACACTGGACTTAGATTTTCCTATGCTGTCCACACAGACAGGAAGATGCTTTATTGACCACTAGATGCATTTTGTGCGAAAACGTGCGAGAATAAAAGTCTTTGTATCGTATGTCTCAGAGATGTGTGTAGCGATAATGTAAGGACGTCATAAAGAGAATAAAAGTCTTTGTATCGCATGTGTCTCGCAAATATGTGTACCGATAATGTAATGACGTCGTAAAGATAGCGCGTGAATATATCTACCCGGGAATAAACACAAGATAATTCTGTCGGGTGGGCCAGAAATTATTGTTGTTTACCGATTTAACTTGCTATTGCAAAACCGCCATCTTTAATGCCCTGATTTGCAAAACAAGAACTGTCAAAAGTCAAGAACGCAAGAACCTTAGTTTACTGCGTGTTTATGAATCTGCTGTGAAAAGACATTTATATAATAAACGTTTTAACAGTATTCAGTAGCTAGAACATTGCCATCGAGTAATGCCAAGAAGACATTCCTTTGATTCGTGTAAGGAAATGTATGGAGAATTGGAGAAGAACGCATTAATCCTCTTCTTTGATGATACAACAGACTTTTTTCGACTCAGCAAGCTAGGATAACGACAACTGACTTTGAATCCATCATTTCAATGAACATTGTTGGCCGTGTAATAGCATGATATCTAATTTCTTCATACATGATTCTTATATTTGTTAAGGTTTTCGTTAAATGATTTGATTATTGTCTGGATGATTATCACATATGATAAAGCAATGTACTTTTCGTTGCATTTTGGGCAGTTAGATCTTTATTCACTTTGAGGTAAGTGTTTCTTCAGCAGAGGAAAAGTATCAAGAAGCAATCAAATTGAGCCCCCCAAAAATACTCCTTCATTAAAAATGGCGTTCATTTCAATATTATATTGCAGGGTTGCGGACTCCAAAGATATTGAAAGAAAAACTCGCCACCTACGGTTTCTCTAACAATCCCCATTCCTGTGCCCTTCCCAACGGTAAATTTGGTACCATTCAAGAATATCTTTAAAATAACACTTAACATAAGTTGCATAACTTCAATACTACCTCTATTACGAAAAAAAACCCCCAAAAAAACACTTGTCAAAAATGTCTTGACTAAATGACTTTTCACACATGTACATAGATATGTCATTTAGAAGGAGTAAAATTTATACATAAACATATATCCTTTTTACTCTGTCAATTCGTTGTGGCAATTCATTATATTTACATTTTAGAATCTGACTTTTAACCTACATTATATAGCCAGAATTGTACTTATGTGCCGTAAACCCAACCCATATCACCCCACCCACAATGATGCTGTCCCTATAATAATAGATATTAATTAATGAAAAGTCTGTTTAATTGTTACTATTTAAATTCCAGTACTGTGGGTGTTATATTTGGAACATTGCGTTATTTCTCTTGAGAGCCAAACAAGCTTGCTAACTTGCATAAACGACTAACGCTGCTTTCGTGTGTTTTTGGGAAAGACGCTTAGCTTCTATTTCCTCGACATGATTCAGTCAATAATGTCTTCGAAGTATTGTCAGAAACCAAGAAACAGATCCAGGGACGGATCAAGGGAGCAGGGTGAGGAGAGCCCCACACACACCCCAACAACCTGTACTTTCTGAGATTAAGTCTCTTCACATTAACATGGTAAAAGTTATCCGTTCAAGACGCTTAAAATACATGAGCTTCGCCCCTTGAGTCCTCAACGAGTGTTCTGTCCCACAGACCGCTCGCCTACTCGTTATCGCCCCCTAAATGATATTTCCGGATTTGCTCCTGCAGCTATCCCAATAAATAAGCTCGTTTTGAGAGAGAGAGAGAGAGAGAGAGAGAGAGAGAGAGAGAGAGGGGGTCATAGTAGCGATAGGTACGTGCCGAAAGACCTGTAAGAGGCATTCAATACTGAAGTATTAACCCACGAAACGACCGAGATATTGACCACATCTATCATAAAACAAAGTGATGTAGTGTTTTCGAATCCTTGACCTCAAAGAAAAGGGCAATAATAAGTATGTAAACAGGTGCTATAATGAATGTTCTCGCAACAAAGAAAAGTGCCCGTAGCAGTGTAGAGTGGCCTTTTATCAGATAAGATCGTATTCAAAGTACTGTGTTTCACCGCAAGTCACGTTTAATACTTATATGAAATGACCGAGTCATGTATATACAGGGCAGGATTAAGGCTTTTTTGGGGGTGGGGGTGGGGGTGGAGGGGGCCGGGTAATTTGGGCACTTAATGTGTGTGTGTGTGTGGGTTCCTTAGCTTCATCCTAAAAACAGTCCTTACATTGTCTTTTATATGTGTATAATTATTATAGCTAAATTCGATCAGGTAATAGACGGTTTAGATCTATATATGATTTATTTAAACACATGTGATTTTAAACACGGCAGTCGTAGAGGAGTGGAGAATGGCTGGTGGAGTGTCGGATCAAGTGCCCCTTGTATCCCCCCCCCCCCTTGATCCAGCTCTGGTAGCTACCAAGATTGTTACCAATCAACTATCTGATTTATCTTCAACTCCAAACAATGGAGCAATAAACGTGTAAACAAGTGGTTATCAATGAATGTTTGAAGATTTTCTTTTGCAGACGTGCCATGTTCGATTTCAAGGGCAGACCTGGTCGGTTGGCTTATTGTGTCTTTAAGTAAGATACTTCACTATTATAGTTCAGCAAAACTAATTACAAGAAAACGCCTTAAAGCAAATCAACATGTTGTTAGCCAACAATTAACTTTCATTCAGTCACCCTAGGGTATCTCAGTCGGAACATGTTCTCTCTTTTCCGTCAAATCGAGAAATTCGTCGCCATTGAGAGCTATTTCTAAACTATGCAGGTTCACATGGAACACAATGGCGGCGAAAGGAGACAAAGTCACAGTCAGAATATTTTCGGCCTTTTCCCATCGTAACATATGTGGTGTACTACGCCAGAGGCGAATCACCGAACACATCAAGTTGATGTGCATTCCTACAAAT
>JAECUM010068451.1:0-21991 GCA_016617855.1 Megalonaias nervosa
TTTGATGAGCGAAGCTTACTCCTTCCGTTTACCCCGTTTGATTTGTCTTTATTTAAGTAAATTTCAATGAACTAAGATATTCTTTCCCCTCCAGCACGTGGCCTAGTATATCAAAGTTATTTTGGGAAGTATATTTTTGATCCACTTGTGATTTTGTTATTAAACTTTAGAATCGTCCGTCTGTGCAGAGTGGGTTTAATTCCAAAAGCTCCAAATTATCAATACATTTTAAAGCATATGCAGAAACTAATGAATAGTCCTGTCAGAGAGATATTCTAGAATGCTGGCTCACCAAAGTTCATATCCTCCTCACATGGACATTTAAAATAAACACAAAAGAGTATAACGTTTGCACATTGCAAGTATTTTGTTACTCTCAACACTTGATCACAGTTGACACAGTATTAGCTAAACTTCGATATTGTTCATCTTTCGAATAGTAAAACGACTTGAAGCCATGTCAGTATCAGATGGTTGTCATGGGGAAATGCACGCACACAGGTATCTATTTTCGTGTTATTTGATATCGTAATGGTCTATTTGTCAATTTACTCGCTGTCTCCGCTACAGGAATATCTTGTCACTGATGATTTGGACATACTACTTTTTTTGCCTTATTTTAAGTTTTTCTGATAAACTCTTTGCTCAGTCGTGATCTCCTACAAATTTAAATGATATATTTTGAAGTGCACGATTAGAGGAGTAATTGATTACCATTATTTTGGATTGCATCGCTCATTTAAACGATCATAAATATCCCGCGGATGTTTTGCTTTAAAATTAAATAATCCTTCACCACACGGGGCCCGTCTTCCAACGTCCAAGGACAAAGTTTCGTTTTGAACACCAAAGCGCCTAATGGTGTACAAAGGCCAGGAATAGACAACATAATCTAGGCTGTCGTCCATGAGTACAAGACTGGTTTCCGTTAACACAATCTTGTAATGCCCATGTAGATTGCATCGCAGTGATGATTCTGTATCACATATTTCCACATCATAGGCGGTTTCTGAAATAATTAATTAATCCCCGAAATAGTCTATGTGTTAAAAAAAATAATTACTTACGACTACATGTACCTATGCTGCTTGGCACGTGCACCACGTGTGTTATTACTGATACAAATTACCATCATTTTAAGATAGAGCGTGGCTTTTGTCTCAGTAGCACCGATATAAAGCACCAAATTTCAAAAGCAGCGACGGTTCTCTCATGTCTGTAGTTCGTTTCCAAAACTAGATACAATACGTAAACTGCATCGAGAATCATCTGCTGTTACAGGGACGGCTTGTGCACATATTGGAAACCTCTCATTGAATCCTACATTATGCCACCAAGTTATGGTCATTTAAGGCAATATTCTGTATCCGATCAAACAGGTTCTTAAGCTTTTTTTTCTCAAACTTTCCATTTTTCGCCATTTATTTGGATCAGTCGTGGAGTTTGAGAATTGCGCCCTCTTTGACATTTGCCATATAATAAACGCGAACATCGCCTAAAATGTAAAGTCGTCTGCTAAGAAGGAGCCGCTGCTACGCTCAATCCCAAACTATGGAAGGTTACATTTTAAGTAAACGTCTTTATACATGGCAAAGTGATACCTATTTCTGTTTCTGTACGAACTATAGTATTTTCATGTCTTGAATAGGTACATTAAATCTATATGGTTTATATTAGTTACACAAATTTATATTTTAGGACAATGTTAATATTGGGTACATTAGTCATACAGAACTAAAAGGATGTGACAAGTAATGCTTCTATGTGAGATGAAATATATTTTTACTACTCAAATTGCATAATTTCAAATGAATTCCCTTCATCTAAAAGTTTGTTTAAAAAATTAACAGAAATTGAAACCGATTTTTTTTGGGTATTGACTTTCTTTCATTATTTATCATTTTTGTATCTAGGACGATACATTTATTAGATCCGTGGCCATTTTATTCGCTTTTTATACACAGCAAAAGAATATAAAATGTCTCATTAAATATCCTCATCATTTGCTTTTTCTGTCTCCGATATAGTCATATATTACCATTCCTCATTTCAAGCCGAATCTCATCATATGGATGAACATCTTCAGATACTGTAGACAGGTAGGTGTAAGATTCTTCATCTGATATCGCCATCCGGGAGATTGATTCCAGATCTGCTAGTAGAGGAGTGACAAAACCATCCAATAAAATATCTAGACTCAAAATGTTTGAAATACCTTTTATTACAATAATGTGCGATTGAAAAATAAGTTAAGAGAAATCAATAAACGTGCTGTAGCAAATAATGGCCTACTCATGATCAAGTCAGGCTTTCACTCAGTTAAGGGTCCTTTATATTATAGAAACACATCTATCTGTAGCATTATCTTCGTGTAGGTTTTAGATGTAAAATGCGTCATGTACACTGACAACCCTGTCAACACTTTACAATCGGTGATATATATATATATATATATATATATATATATATATATATATATATATATATATATATATATATATATTATATATATAAATAAATAAATGTAAATGCATGGCATTTTATATTTTTTTTAAATTTTAAATGTATCAAATTACCGAGGGTAGTATATTTTATTTTTGAGCTTATTCAACAAGTCTCTAGATGATACTTTCGTTTAATGAAAACTCGCAATAATACTGATCAGTTAGGGTAATTTAAGTTCCTGCATATATTTTCTTTTGGTGAAATTTAGACGTAAATGAGACGCAGTTTAAATTTTCCGGAAAGCTATTTCAATTCATTTGCCTGAATATTAATATGGTATTCGGCTTTATGAGATTGGACAACGGAAGTCGCCTACATCTATTAATCCTTATGGTACTTCAAGCTAACTTTTTTCGATGACGTCTTCATTATTTCTTTACTACTTTGTTTCCTATCAAGGGATATTCGTAATTTCTGCTGCAGTACCATCTAAAGCTTACGGTGAATTTACGAATCCTAGCAGTAACGGCCTTGGCAAAAGCGGGCCCTATTTGGATCATTTTGGCGGGGCCTCCTGTGAGCACGGCATTTGGAAACAAACTTTTAAACAAGTTTTATATGATATTGAACTTAAAATTTTCTTCCATCGCTTTAAAATTACTTTATCTCTATAGATACATTTTAAAAATTACTAACCCGGGGCTCCTGAGATCGCTGGGTCCGATTGGGCCAAATCGGTCCAATCGGCCTACGGCCTACGGCCGGTCCTGGCTCATAATGGCAAATCCCCATATATTTTATTCCAAATCATACACTCAACCCACTGCATTATGCGGATATCGTTTATTCGTACTAAACTGCTTTATCATCGTGATTATACAGAAATTATATATAAAAATACTTCAAATATTGGGGCCCCGAGTGGCTGAGTGATCTAAAGCGCTCTCCGTTACGGATCATTGCCGTCTCACCTCTGTCTGCGTGGGTTCGAGTCTAGGATTCGGCGAATGTGGATATGTGAGAAAGCTTGCCAGTAGCTTCTCGTGGGTTGGTGGTTCTTTCCGGGGATTTCCCGGTTTCTTCCTTCACCATTAATACTGGCCGCCATGTATAGCCTATCGTGTGCTGAAAAATGGCGTTAAGCCCCACAACAACAACTTCAAATATTACAAATGAACGGACAGCTGGCTGCTTTCTATTTTCCTTTTCCTTTCGCTCTCCTTCTTGTATTGGTTGAAGCATAATCAGAATATTTTTACGACTCTATGCTCTTAAACTAAGTAATAGAAAAGAGCGAAAACCAACACGTGTTGTAACATTGAACAAATAATTTATTTTCCTACAGTATAAAGGGAAAATCTAAAATTAACTTATTGTATTGTGAATTAAATCGCGTGGTGTTTAGTTAACGATTCTGATGTACACGAAGGAGTGTCAAGAGGTCTGTAAGAAGGCAGGTGGATCGCCTTGCGAGATGTTTTATATGACATAGTACATTTCACATCAGTATAATTTAAACATCTTTCTTCAACATTTAATGAAAACTATGAGTACGTATTTATGAGACACCCGAAAATCGGCATAACCTCCTTGCTGAAGGAGAACAATGATCATTAAAATAGAAAATAATTCGTAAGCGGGGCATTTTCTTTAAATTTAAGAGGTAAAACTAACACTCTGATGTGTTGAGTGATTTGTTCGTATAGCACTGAACAAACAAATATAAGCACATATCGCAAGTGTTAGGAAATATCAAAGATATGTGAACATTACGCATTTGAGAATGAAATGTATAATACACATATAGTATGTATAGTCATATTTTAAAATCCAGTCAGATAAGAATGATATGATGAGGCATTATGGATTGTGTGTGCTCTTATGCACACATGCTTTTACGCACATGTAGAAATTGCTCTTTTGAACATCAAAATTAGATTATTCAAATCTTATTGGTGCACAATCTACTGCGCTCCTCTGCCGACAAACTTTAATGAAAGTTGAAAAGCATAATCAGTTATTGGTTACAGTAAAATTCTTCATTTACTATTAAGCCTTCCAAGAAGGAATATTACTTCTACCATGTTTGTTAATTATAATATATTTAGTTTTGTAGAATTATTAAGAAAGTATGTGTTTTTAATGATGACAAGAATGTATAATTGTAAGAATTATATCTTGAATTTGTCTTGGGACTATGATATTCGTTATAACTCTGGGATGATGTATAGATGGAACAAATTACTCTTTAAAGGTCTTAATTAATTTTGTTCATAACAATGACAGACACATCTGTTCTTGTACGAGTATCTATATACTTATACATTAGACAACAATCATGTTTATATTTAAAATACATTTATAATTTAATTTAAATGTATGGACTACAATAAAAGAAAGAATTCTTATATTATTTATATAAAAAGGTAATATAAGAAAATACTAATACAGCGTATTTTTAACAGCCGTTTGTGTCCATTTATTTTAAATTATTGAATACATTTTTAGCACTTTTTATTATTTTTGTGTAAGTCAGGATCTATAGATATATATGCATTAAAATCTCGACCTATAATAAATGTGTGATCTGGATACATAACTCATGGACATCTTGCGAAACACGGGCATGCGGTTATGCTACCACTAGAACAATTTCTTATTCCTTGTCAGTTCCAGATGCTTCGCCGTCTTCGTCTCTTTCTTCTTCTTGTGCTTAGTTTAAAACTGTCTTAGTAATTAATCCGCATTTCTTCAGAACTGTTTTCTTAACTCTAAACCTAGCAAATGTAACGACTGCGAACATGGGTCTTCGTTTCAAACGCAGATGGTGCGCTTGTTCAATTTCGCTATTAGATTAGACTATATTCAAAGTCTCCTTATAGTTTCCCTTATCAGTGTTGCTCCACTTATCATCCTTGATGTCTGGCACATCATGGAAGATTATGTCGTCTCTGCATGACTGGTCTAATAGATTATTTCGTGTAAACTGTTATTGTGCGCCATTTCATTTTTTTTAAATTCTTTAATTGTATGTTCGAAGCGGTCTAATCTTCGTTAATGTGTCGGATATCAGCATGGATATCACTCAGGATTTGCGGACTCTGCGGCCCTAGGTAATAGTCAGAGCGAAATGAGGGACCTGGTTTATTTTGTAGCAATATTGATTGTGATTGAGGAAAAAGTGGAGTGTTATTCTTGCCAATCCTGTAGGTATTACTCCCGGTTCAGTTGTTCCTCTTGTTTAATCTTCATTGTGCCATGCATTCAAAGCAAAAACATGTCCAGTTAAGATTTAAAAGTCTTCGTTGCCTCACCCGTCTCTGCGTGAATCGACGGCATATTCTCAAGTGCCGACAATCAAATGTTCCTGGTTTCTTGGCAGCCTTCCTGGCCTGCTTGTTCCAGGTTATAGGTTTGATTCAGTTGCAAAACCAACAAGACAAAGAGCAGAAGACGGATTGCTAGGGATATCTTGCCAATGTTGAGATCAGAGGACACCGAGTGTGCATTCACCCGCGGTGAAAAGCAGCCTATTTTGACCTCAATAACACCATGCATGTCCCCATGCTTAATTTATGAACCACCCATACCACCCATGGAATGAACTGGCATGATCCGTGCACATGCACGCTTTCAACGTTACCTATACGTTTTAAGATACAGGGTACAACGAATGTTTAGAAAGTCACAATAGAGGCATTTAAGCAAATTCACAATGAACATTTACTAACCAGCATGCATGTTGTTGTTGTTGTTGTTGTTGTGGGGCTTAACGCCATTTTTCAGCACACGATAGGCTATACATGGCGGCCAGTATTAATGGTAGAGGAAGAAACCGGAAAATCCGCGGAAAGAACCACCAACCCACGTGAAGCTACAAGCAAGCTTTCTCACATATCCACATTCGCCGAATCTTAGACTCGAACCCACGCAGACAGAGGTGAGATGGCAGTGATCCGTAACGGACAGCGCTTTAGACCACTCAGCCACTCGGGGCCCCCAGCATGCATGCAAAGTTTCGAACCATTCACATTTCCAGGAAAAGAGAATTTGTTAAATCTCGTAAAGAGCCACAGTATGTGTACTCACTAGTTCACGTATCGGAAGTCATCTACTACTACTACTACTACTGCAAATAATAATAGTAATAATAATAATAATAATAATAATAATAATAATAATAAGAAGAAGAAGAAGAAGAAGAAGAAGAATTGTTTGCACTGTTTTATGAACAATATGCATTTTTGTGGCTTCATATTCTTCCTTCTAAAGAGTTTTATTCTCTTCACTTACCAGGTTGTAGGGCTAAAATTGTACTGCTGTACTGCATATAAATCTAACGTAGAATATTGCTTGCTTTATAATTACTGATACGGTCAGATAATTTTCCATCAGTAAGGATCGATAGCATAAGCGCTAGATTTGATCGATTCAAAAGCTGCATTGAATTAGAAACACCCTTCGTTCCATGCACAATATTTAAAACGACATATACATAAATCTACACGACTAGTTAAAGTGTCTGTATCTATGCATTATAAATAGTATTAAACACCGTCCACACAGTTGTGTATAAATATAAACATGGCAAAATTTATACAATTCATGGATCAGTGTATATCTCAGTTAGAAAGATGTATGTTGCTAGAATTAAACTAGACGGCAAAAACAATGAATACCGTTGGGTCAGTGTCCTTCCCTACATGCACAACATTCAGTGAATAGGCTGTGGGAAATATTTTTTATGTCTATTAACAATATCGTACACTTTGGACATATTCCTGTAATATAATTGAAGCTTAAAACAGATAAGTGACTTCAAGTTTTATATGCACACACATTAACTTTCTCATAGAATATGATATAATTTTGTACCATTATTCAGTTGTTGTAAATTTTTAGAAAGTGATTATACTCAGATAAACTCGGCATAAACGCTAATTATGCCCGCACTTTTCAGAAAGCTTCTGTACCTGCATCTTCGACTCTAATCAAGACAGAGTCTTTAAACTTGGAGCCATACAGGAACACAGTCAGTAAGGTGCACAATGTAAAATTAATTTAATTTAGTAGACAAAGGTCTTAAAGTTCACTTGTGTAATAAAGCTGATCAAATGTGCTTCAAATAATTCTGTGCAACATAACGTGGAGTTTGGATGCTGCCCCTGGGTAATATCCTCCAAATTTTGGAGATAGATATTATATGATGTGACCATGCTTAAATTTACTGAGTTTACCATGTTTAAGCTTTATATGAAATCATGGGTCTTGACACAAGTGTGGCCCATGAACTCGTAAGAGAGAGCATCTCAGCATAATGAAAACAAAAATTGGACAGAAAGATGCAAATTTCTTTTTGAAATGCTATATATGTCATTATTGCCTAAGCCGTTGAGTGAGTTTCATCAAATCAGTTTAGTCACTCCAAAATCGCATGTTTTTATTTCCTGCCGCACGTTACTTCCATACACATATATAGTTTATCTTTACTTCATGCGTGTATGTTCTTAACTTCCTGAATATATGTTTGAAAGCATGTATTGTTTTAATGTTTTAATGCCGTCATTCTAGCCATCGTAAGTATCTGCTTACTTAGGATGAGAGTTGTGTTACTTTCTTTACAATTAACGATATATGCACAAAACTGCATAAGTGTTTTGTTCTGAGTCAACGGAAAGAAGATTTGATATGATGTAGAGATGAGTCGAGACTAACAGGCTTTGTATTTCTAACTTACCCCATCATTTATGCTCTTAAATATTAGCTTTACTGTATTAATGAAGTTAATACGAATTGGGTTTATCACAGTTCTATTCAATGCGTCTGAAAAGGAAGACACCTTAGTTCGAATCTGGGTATGAGATACAGAAATACGGACTGGAACTGCTATATAAGTAGTATAGTGGGGCGGTATAGCGACAATGGGAATTAGCATTACAGAACACCCCCCACCCCCCACCGGGCTATTATAGCGACAGGATTTATAGCGACAAAAAATCAGCCTGGGCTATTATAGCGACAATGGGAATTTTGTATAGTGACTAGCACACCCTGGGCCTGTATAGCGACAAGAGGAATGGAACAGGTAGGGTGACGTCACGGTACTGGACACTAGCAACAATGTAGCAAGGTAGTACCGTGACGTCATGCCACCTGTGTCATTTCTATATACAAACACGAATCAGTCGCATTCGTTTCAGTGAATAGTAGAGTAGGTTTTATATATTCGTTTTTTAGGCAAGAAAGAATAAATCTTTTCGAGGCAATGGAGTGGCCCTGAAAAGGGCCTTTGGGTTTTTCTTCTATTGTCTCCATTTTTCCACCAGCTCTTCACTTTTCCAATAATTCCCTTCTTCTTCTTTTTCTTTTCTTCGTCTGGAATCCAGTCAGGATGTCCCATCTCTCTAAACTTTTCCTGTACCTTTATCCAGTTTTGATTTAGTCTATCAAACTCCTCTTCCTTTTTTTGGTTTTCCTTCTCCTTTCTCTCTTTTGTCCAGGTGTCTTTGATTTTCGTTACCTCTTCTTTCATCACTTTTCTCATTAGGTCTTCAGATTTCCTTAATTTCTCTAATCCCCAGAGGACAAAAGACCACTCCGTAAAATTGGCTTGGTCTTCTAAAAAGCACCTCACTTGGATGACATTATCAAGTGCGTCTTTCAATGTCCCCTCTCTCACATATTTACGATGGATGAAGCCTCTTATGTTTTCCACCTCCTCTTCTATCATCCCTGTCACCTGATCCCTGGCTACTTTCAGGCTAGTGACTTGACTGGTCACAAAGTCTTGGCTGTCTGGATATTTCCATTCCTGTTCTAGCCTTTTCACCGCGTAGGCTGCATCCATCATCCAAAAATAACCGAGCGTTCCGCGTTATATACGTCAAGCACGGACGTGAACGAAAACATCCCTTACACTCACTTCACATATGATATACTATCCTCACCAATGAACGAGAAAGCATAAAACACACACACATATACTATCCTCACCAACGAACGAGAAAGCATACAACACACACACATATACTATCCTCACCAACGAACGAGAAAGCATAAAACACACACACATATACTATCCTCACCAACGGACGAGAATGCATAAAACACACACACATATACTATCCTCACCAACGGACGAGAATGCATAAAACACACACACATATACTATCCTCACCAAC
The DNA here is from genome assembly GCA_016617855.1 of Megalonaias nervosa. Classification (NCBI taxonomy): domain Eukaryota; kingdom Metazoa; phylum Mollusca; class Bivalvia; order Unionida; family Unionidae; genus Megalonaias; species Megalonaias nervosa. The sequence continues at coordinate 9,627 of JAECUM010068451.1, forward strand.
GAACGAGAAAGCATAAAACACACAAATATACTATCCACACCAACGGACGAGAAAACATAAAACACACACCTATTTACTATCCTCACCAACGAACGAGAAAGCATAAAACACACACATACTATCCTCACCAACGAACGAGAAAGCATAAAACACACAATTTTACTATCCTCACCAACGAACGAGAAAGCATAAAACACACAAATTTACTATCCTCACCAACGAACGAGAAAGCATAAAACACACATATCTACTATCCACACAATCGGGATGAGAAGAAAAAAACACACATATCTACTATCCTCACCAACGAACGAGAAAGCATAAAACACACACACCTATTTACTATCCTCACAAACGAATGCGCATGCAAACACACACACACACACACACACACACACACACACACACACACACACACACACACACACACACACACACACACACACACACACACACACACACACACACACACACACACACACACAACAGTAAAGGAGTGAGTGTTTATAGTCACACTACTCTACATTCACACCAATTGGCAACTTGAATAGTCTCTCTTTTCTAGAGATTTGGTTAGCCCTGAGAAGGGCTGTTTTTTCTTTTTGAACTCCAAATGCACCTGGTTAATGATGACATCTTCCAGGGCGGGCACCACACGCGCATCGCCGGCTCCAATCATTTTCCCAATTAATACATATGGTTCCGAGCGCAGAGGGAGTCTGAGTGGCCTCATCATCCCAGTTTTTAGTCTGAGGGATAGTGAAGACTTGTTCTCTCTGTCTTCTCCTATGCCAGACCCGGGGATAGTGAGGTCTCTGCGGCTTTCACTCTTGCCGCTGTCTCTCCAACTCCTGCTCCCAATTTTCAATTTGAGGGACAGCGTCTCTCGGTCGTTGTGGTGTTGGTAATGGTTGTGGTACTGGTAGTGGCTGCGGTGTTGGTACTGACTGTGTAGGTGTCCTCACCTCAGGCTTCACCTCATACTGAGGTCTCATGATCAGGTGTGGCAGGATCCTTTCCTTCTCCTTTCCTTTCTTTTTCTTCTCCTCTTCCTCTATTCTGACTTTCTCCGCTATGGCCTCCATAGCCAGTTCGTCTAAAAGACGCCTGGCATACTCCAGGTGCATTTGGAGCTCCAACAATTTGGTTAATCTGCTGCTCATCTTCATTGAAGTTGACTAGTCCACAATGGTAGCCAAACTGACAGTTGTGCCGCTTTATATTCCTGGCGCACGGACGTGAAGGAAAACATCCCTGACTGCAAAATTTACAATACCACTATTACCAGCACATGAAAGAAGCACTCACGTTGACTTTTTACTTTTTTACTTACAAACACAGACATGCACGATTTGACAAGACAGAGAAAACAAAGGGTGGATTTTGTTTTTTTACTGACAAAAGAAACGAAGTGCTTATAGACACACTTCTATTTATTTTGTAAAATTTTAAAAGTTTTGGCAATTGAATTAGTATCTCTTTTCTAGAGTATTGGGTAGCCCTGAAAAGAGCTTTTTTTTTTTGTTAACGGGAGTAATGGCAATATTTTTTTTACTGTCTAAGATTGCTTCCCTGTCTGGCGGCAGGCTTTCCTACACGATACGGTCTGCTTCTGCGGAAAGAGAAAGAGAATTCTTTGGTGTCCACACGGCAGTCCACAAAACCTCTGTCTGGTTCTTGCTGTTGCTGCTGTTGTTGCTGCTGTTGTTCTTCTCTCTGCTTCTTCTGAAGTCTGTACTTCTCAGTCCATTCTTCTTGTTTTTTCTTAATTTCCTCTCTGAAGACCTCTTCTGTTAGGTCTTGGGCTATAGCTAACATCCAGACATTCTCTATCTCTTCAGGTTTAGGTATCAGGTTTAGCCTGACACGATGTAAACTGACGTAAGCTTCGTTCAGCTTGGCTAGTCTGGAAGGCATGTTCATAGGTAGACGAGTAAACAGTGGATGGTCAGACTGGAGAACAACCCGCTTTATATGGTTCAAACGCGGACGCGATAGAAAACATCCCCACTCGGTTTTAGTGTCGGAACGCTATGATAGCTCATGTCATGGTGAGGGATAGAGAGAAGTCAAAGAGCATATATTCACAGTGTTTTTTGAAAAGAAACAACAGACACATCTTTTTTTCCAAAACACAACATTTTTTATTCAACCAACAAGTAGCAAGTAACAAGTAACAATAACATCAAACAAATTATTTTTGACAAGGTTGACAACGTTGTGAAATCATGTGAGATTTCCATTGATGGAAGTCATGAGGCCATTGATGTACACTACGTTTCCTAGCTAAAGACAAAAGGTAACCATAATGGTCACAAAACCATCGATCTACATTCTCATCGTTTATAGAAGAGTGACGATCAAAATAAGTCACTAAATGTTCTAAAGGATATCCAAGACTGCGTTGATGAAGAAAATACACACAATATTGACCACACACCATGGAATCTGTGCCTTGTAATTTCACATTATTGTATTGTGTCGTCTGGGCATTTCTTCTCATAAAGTTAATGATATCGTCTTCCAAAGGGGGTAATCCATACGAATCAAAATATTCCACACAATTCTCTTGAGGGAAGTAGACGGCAACCCAGTGAGTTCCTGGAAGATGACTTTCGTCCGTGTTGATGACATAAGCTTGATGGTCTTGAGGTTTGCGATGAGGTAGTTCATCTTTAGCGTACACGACAGGATTCCAAGAAGCAGTATACGAACTATTGTTCAAAAGGTAATAAAGTTCCCAGGTATCCATTTTTCTGTTTTGTTTTTTCTTTTCACAGGTATGATAAGTCATCAATTCAATTCTGACTTTTTGTCTAAAAATCTCTGACAAGTAAACGCCTATTAGCTCCGTCTTCGCACCCTGAGCCAAGAGAGATTCGATGCGACGGATCTCCAGAGCAGTCAATGGAGGACAGGAATGATCACGCAAGCCTTTATACCACTCATGAAACACTGCTTCTTCCGAGATGAAACTCCAAGCGTCGTCCAGATACTCGTCCAATTTTTCTTCTTGATTCATCATCAGACATTTATCGTGTTGAATTTGACTGCGGTGATCGTTTTGACATCCATAGCAATCTTTCTTGAACAATTCTGTAATTGTATTTGCCAGGTGTTTGGCAAAACAGGACACTAAATGTTGTTCTTGTTCTGGCCATCTGGGCTTGACTACCTCGTCCTCTTCGTCTTGCGGTTCTGCTTTCACGCTATCCTCCCATTCCATGTCCAAAGATTCTCCACTGTTTAAAGAGGGATAGGAGTCTTCCATAGTGTCTAATAGTCTAGAATGACTTCTCTCAAACTGTTGATTTCTATGGTATTATCGAATTCAGCATACAGGATGACGTTCACCGTCTCAGTGAGAGCTTCTGCAAATTGAAGTTCCACACGCAGTTGACCTGATTTTATAGGGTGGAAATGTTCCTCGTCGCTGCCTTGGTCTGGAGTGAAATCAAGGGCCCACAAAGTGTAACCTCCGACATAATCTTTGTACGAAATACCGTGACTAGTGTTGGATCCTAGTTGCCCCGCAGCTTCGTACAGGGACAAGTACGATCTCAAGTAATTCTTCTGGGCAAATTTAGGTTCGAAGGATCTGGTACACAAAGTCTTGCCATTGCGACTGACATCGATCTTGGACACTCTGTAGTGCTTAAACTGGAAAGGATTTTGATCGTGGGCTCCGTTGAGGGCTGCATTACTGACGATGCCAACGATTAAACATTTGGGTAACTGTCCTTGGAACAGATGATCTTCGATCTTGGATCGGAGTCCAGCAGCAATGGTGAATGTTTTCACTTCTACACGTCGTATCGGATACTTGGCGGTCGATCTGCTTAATGTTTGACAGATGTCGTTTCCCGCTTTATGTAACACTTCTACACGACGCACGTAAAGTCTGGCTTCTTGGATGATGGTTTTGTACTCGTTGGCATGAGCCATCAAATGGAAAGCGACACTGCTGCGATTGAGTCTCAGGCGAATATCCACTCCGTTCAGCAAATACTTGTGTTGCAACCACATGTCTAAATGCAAACGATCCATCAGTTCTAAATTACGACCTTGCAGGATTTTCCTTCGACGGTTGTTAAAACCCACATTGTGAGGATTGTCATCGGCTGTCAGGGCTGTGTCGTTAAACGTGTCTTCACCTGCGATGTCAGGTTTCCATACTACCAAGCATCCAGATGGGTGTTCTTGGCCTCTTTTCCGTACGTCATGAGATTTTCTAGGTACGCTCGGTAAGGGTAAGTGTCCATGCTATTGCTGACCAGTTTCTTTTTCAAGTACAAATCCACTTCGCTGAACAAGGAATGCATGAAATTGTTGACGGGAGCTACTCTGGCATCGGCTCCAGGATTGGTGTTGTTGGTTATGTTCACTTTCAGTTTCAGATACAAGTAACTGCTATTCATATCGAAATAATCTTCCGGCTGTCCTTTGATTTCAAACTCGATGGGAGCTGAATCCGTCAAAGAGGAGACGGGATGAAATTCGACCCATTGGAATTCTTGCATCGTCATCATGGTGGGTGGCATGGCAAACAGATCCAGTTCCGACTTGGAACAAGCACAAGACTCTCAGTGCATCATTTTCGTTTTTAAATAATAAAAAACGTTTAACTCTCGGACGGTTTTTCTTTTCTTAGACTTTCTAGCTCTAGGGGTGTGAAATCCTCTGAAGTGGTGTTTTCGTCGTCTTTTTCTGCCTTGTCCTTGCTGTGGCGTCAGGGAAGCAGGAATGCCTGACTCGGCATTGCCCAGGTCATTTATAGAAGTTTCTCGCCGACCCAAAAGGTCTTTGCCCGTTTGAAGCAAGACATTTTTGCCTGCTCTCAAGAAAGCTTCTTTGGGGTTTTGTTTGTCAATGATGACATTTTGGAGAAATTCTTTACCTTGTGTCAACGCGGCATCTTTTAAGGCGTGCAATCCCCGTGTCACCATCGGTTTCAAAACGGGAACCACTGTACGAAAGGCCGATTTGAGCATATCACCTAAACCATGTCCTCGCTGTCGAGCGACTCCTTGGTACACTGGATACATGACTGACAAAAGGTTAGAGTAATCGTTTTCGAAAATGGAGTTTCACTGTGACTTTCCCTTTGGTGAATGGAATATTTTGTCCCAGATCTCCTTTTATAGTAACGTTGACAGTGTCGAAATACGACTTACTGACGGGCAAATAGTGAGGATGTACAAATTCGCGGTGAACGTGATAGGTGTTTCCACTTTCCTCGTCAGCAGCCGTGGCAGAATCCATTTTGAAAGGAATGACACGCAGTAACGGTACGGAGGTGTGACCCACTACATTGTACTCCGCCACATCGGAGTATACGTAAATCAAATTCAGTTCTTGGTTCATTTTTACAGGGAATCTAAAATATCTCCCAAAATATGAGTTACTGGTCACGGCTGGTATTTCGTTTGCAATCTTGATCAACTTAGTGTCTCCACCCAAAATGTCATACAATTCAGGATAAAATGTAATGGCCAATACTTTGTCCTCTGAAAATTTGATGAGTAGGCGACGACATATTTTGTGGTAATCGATCGTGACACTTTTTCTGGTTTTCTCCAAGACTTTACCAAACATGAAATTGAACCTGTCAGCAATGGTGTTCACCAAATGTTGACCACTAAAATAATAGCCCGCAGGAATTTTCAACAGATAAGTGGTTCGTTTAGTTTGGGGTCTTGTGATTTCATAGAGTCACCTACAGTGCTACGTTCATCCAAGGCATGTTGCACTTGTTCGTCATGAACTTCTACCGTCAAAGTATTTTGATTTTCGACGATGTTTTTGATTTGTGTAGGGTGAATCATTTCCACTAAAGCCACTTCCCAATGGGCTTCGTGATCCAATTGGATGGCTTGAGGTAATCTGGCCGAGAAACAGCCCAAAGTGCTATTGGGAAACACCTCCATGGAACTGTCACTGGGTAACGTTAAGTAAAATTGGTTGTTCATAATTCCATAGTTCTAGTGTCCGAGGAGTCGCTGAAAGTCAGAGGAGTGTCTAAAAGAGGATTGTTGTGATTGGATTGGTGACTAACGTTGGATGCAATTGTTTGTCTCCTTGCTGCAAACTCAGATTGGCAATGGCAGCAACAATGACACAATACACCACAAAGATTTGGCAGAGAAAGACGATTTGCGTTTTAGGCACACGTTCTCCACACCTCACCCACAAGGGTTGCTTTTGTAGATCTTGCAGAGAAGAACTGGGCGACGGAGTGGTCACTGTAGTAACTGAGGCTGTGTTGAAGGGCATGATGGTCACTTCTTTTTATAGTCGATGAGTTGCGAAGCGTCGATCCAAGAGTCAAAACTGGGAGGATATCCTTTCCAACGTACTTTGACTTCTTTGACACGTTTCTTTCCTACTTTTCGGGTTCTTCGATCGAGTGTGCTTTCGATCTCGTTCACGTCGTCTTCTTTTTCGGTCACACGTTGTAACTCGGGCAAGTAAAACGTTCCTTTTAACACTTCTCCGTTCATGTCTTATAATTTATAGACGGGACGATGACGGCCACGCACACGTTCGGTGACACGAAACAATTCGGTGGTCCAATTGGGTAAGTAACCTTTGTCGAAAGTGCGTTTGGTTTTGCCAATGCGCACCCAATCTCCTGATGCCAATACTCCACCTTTCTTGGGGACAGTTACCGTCGAGGACGGACCAAACAGACGCTCGAAGACGGTCACTTCTTTGTCAGGAGTCACTTCTTGGGGGACACGCCCTATGCTCCGATGGTAAGAGTGATTGCACTATTGGACGAGGTGTGGCAAGACGTCGATGTACTTGAGTGTGTTGATGCGTAAAATATTTCCACATGCGTTCTTTCAAGGTGCGTTGAAAACGTTCCACGATGCTGGCTTTGGTTTCGGGATTCTCGGTGGTAAAAAAATGAATGTCATGTTTCTTTAATTCTTTTTGGAAAGCTTGGTTTAGAAATTCGGTGCCTTTGTCAGTTTGCCATCGAAGAGGGTGACGCCCGCTTTGTTTCAACACCAGTTGCAGGGCTCGCACTAACTCACTGCTCGATTTGGAAGTCAATGGTACGACCCAAGCAAATTTGGAAAAGACGTCGATGACACAAAATAAATATTTGTAACCACGATTGTAGGTGGCTAAATGAGAGACATCGGCAAAATTGGCTTGCCATTGGTGTTTGATACCCTCCACTTGGGTGCGACTTCTGGAAAATTTTCGTCGAATGGGTTTGTGTAAGGTGTATGTGGCTTATTCTTGTAACCAGTGTTGCACATGAGGTAAACGGATACTTTTCAGTCGAGTTTTGGCAGCACGATGCAATTTCTGAACTCCTCCGTGACCTGCGGGATGGGATGGATCATAGTAAATGATGGTTAACACCTTCTCCATTTTTAATAAGCGATCCACTCTTCACTGATGCTACTCTTGTCTTTCTGTGGTATTTTCTTGGTTTGTAATGCTTTGCGTGTCCGACGAGCGATAGGTGTTGAGGAGGAGGACAGTGTTTGAACAGGGGTAATCAGTTCTTGTTTCACTTCTGTCTTGGCTTTCGTTTTCTCTTCTGAGGAAGAAGGAGTAACCATCATCATTTTAATCCAACCAATTCTGGATGTAGGTGGTATTGTTAACTTGCGTACTTTTTCTGGTGGAGTTTGAAACTCTTCTTCTTTTTCTGTCTTGATCACTGGGACTAGTGGTGGTGGACTTTCTGTCTTGATCACTGGAGGTGGTAGTGGTGGTGATGGACTTTTCATCAAGGCCTTAATATCTTTCAGAATGGGTTGAGCTGTTTCGTCTAAAGCTTTCTGGTGAAAGAGTTGCAGTCATTGCAACAATTGACCGTACCGTTGCGATTTTTCCGTTTCTGACAAATCACTGCGATACATCAACGATTGCAATTCGTGTTGTAACTGGGACATCTCGGTCAGATGAGGATTGGGAGGTAAATGTGGGGTTCGGTGTTCTTGCCAACGATGGTATTCCATCCATCGTTTGTAAGGGACTAAAGATAGTTTTCGTCCTTCCATCAGATTTCAAGGATCACGTCTGAGATCTTTTGACTCCAGTGTCCTCCTTTTATCTTCTTGGTCTTTTATCTTGGAATTAGGGCGGGTATAATATGTCCCATTGCACTCAATATAGGTTTCGCTACATTGGTAATAAGTCCTAACAGGGGTAAAAATCCTCCGCGTTGCACCAACATCTTTTTCTTTTGACGAATGGGTATTTTCTTTTGGACCATTTGGCAAAGAACGTGTCGATGTTTGGCTAAGCAATTTTTCTGATGTTTAGTCAAAGGTATTGTGCTTTTCAAGACGTTCAGACAACATTCGCTCACCGTATCGATGACATATTTGGAGGCAGTTTGAATGAGTTGTTTTCGCATGGGTGGAGGAACTTTGGACAGGACAGACAACATGTCCCAATGTTTGACTAAACGAGGAAGCAGTCCTTTCCTTTTCTTTCCTTTGGGAATAGAAGAAGGATATCTTTTCTTGGGTGACATCTTTGTTTGTTGATTCCGTGACACACACCAAAAATACACTAACGTCGATGACTTGTCACACGGTCTTTTATCCTTTTTGGGGAGACTATCGCTTCGTCATAAAGGTGGCGATGTGTTTTCCAAAATCGCCAAAGAATCCTCCTCTTTGGCGGCTCCTCTTTTTCTTTGGACGAGTGTGTCTTTTCTGGGGGTGACGTCGATGTTTGGCTAAGCGTTTTTTCGCATGACGAGACTGTCTTTTTCTTTTTCCTTTCTGGGCAGGAGAACGACGATGAGGGAACATCTTTTGGTGCACAAAAAATTACACTGACATCCATGGCTCGATATGCGTCTTTTTATCTTATTTGTTTTTGGAGCCTGTCCTTTACCCTTGTGACAAAATCATTGGCTATCTTATCGAATTCAAGGAAAGGGCCAAAGAAACGTCCCTTTTGGTGGCTTCTTCTTTTCTTTGGACGAGTGTGTCTCTTCAGAGGGTGTCGCCGATGCTTGGCTAAGAGCTTTTTAGGATGACGTGACTGTCTTTTTCGTTTTCCTTTTCCTTTTTGGACCGAAGAAGAACGACGATGGTAAAGGTGTACACTTCTTGGAGGGGACATCTTTGGGCGTGCAGCAGCACAAAAAGACTGATCCGTATTGTTTGCCTCAGGTCTTTTTTTTACTGGAATGCGTTGCCACTGATTGTCTTTACGTCGTATCAACTTGATGACAGGCAACACACGTCGTGGAGGAGTTCGCAACGGACTAAATCGGGACAGTTCTTGTTTGGACAAATCCAGTAAACTCTGTAACACATCCGTTCTCTCTTGGACTTTGATTTTGGGGGCAGGTACTTTGTGAGTAGCGGCCACAGCCGTTAAAGAGGAAGAGGGTGTTACCGCTGGAGGAGAAGTTTTTGGAGACACTCTCTTGCGAGTAGAAGCTGTTTTCTGTGGACTTTTTGTTTTATTTTTCCGAGGCTATGACATGGTCGTGACACCGTTGCTCTTTTTCTTTTTCTTCTGGGTACGTTTGGGCGTGGCTTTTTTTCTTGGGGACGACTTTGGGAGCATTAGGATCCCATTTTAAGGAACGAATGATGACACCTCCTAGAGAACCGCTACGTCCAGGTTTCAAAATGATTTGCTTTTTGGTTTGAGTGTCGATGCGAGGATCGGCTAGTTGCGTCAAGGCGCCTTTGTTTCTCTCAAAAAAACGTTTGGTTTGATGTGGAATTTGAATGATGCCTTGCAGTAATTGACGTGCTGTCACCGTAAACCATCGTAAGACTTCTTTGAGACTAGCTTCTAAGACACGAGCACGTATTTGTGGATTTTTTTCGCGACTGATACCGTATAAGGCATGAATCAGTTTAATGGGAAGATGAGACTGAAGGGATGTCATGTTGACGATGTGTGAGACAGAGTCAAAGTGACCGAGGTTTTTATAGATTTTTTTGGTGATTGTGATTAAGTCGACGAAGGGGACGTGTACACGACAGGCCCTCCGTCTTGGCACCAGTGGTGAAACAGATGGGTACGAAATCGCAAATAATCGGGAGTGGTGGGTTTTAAATCCACGAGTAAATAAGCGTGTGGGGTTTGAGTGGCATAGTCGTATGCATTTGTCAGCCAAGGCGTTCCTAACTGTTTGACTAAGACTTGTACTTGCGATTTATCTCTAGGGCTTTTAAACAACACCACGTAATGAGCATTGAGACTGATGGTACGATGGGCTTTTCTTTGTTGGAACAAATTTTGGGTGATGTAAATGACACTGGCATTACGATGATGCCCTTTGCGCGTAAACCAGAATTTAATTTCTTCTTCGTCTTCTCCTAACATGTCGTCAAAAATAACCAAATGAGTTTGACTAGTGTCAGACACGATCCCGTCGTCCTCGCCAGGAATGCCTTCCACAAAGACGATGGAATCGCCTTGACTTTCTCGCAGAAGGCTGTACGCCGATTGCCACTCTTTGTAACACCACACTATTCGTTGAAGGGGACGATCGATCAAACGTTTGACAAATTCTGTTTTGCCTGAACCGCTCTGTCCGGCAATGAGCATGTTAAAGGGATGGCGAAGATAGAAGGCCTCCCAACTAGTCCGATCTACGTGTTCGTCAATGACTTTGACAGTGGAGGAAGATGGAGCAGAGACAGTAGAGGTAGCCTTAGTAGTGTAAGAAATGTCACTTTTGACACGAAGACAGACAAGACAAGAGTTTTTATACTTTTTTGAGGACACGTTTATTGTCATCTTTGATGGTGAACAACACGAAAGACAAAACTACATAAAAGCCAAATGGTTTAGTATATAAATAAAAGACACATCAAAACGATCAAAGTGAAATATAAACAAGTCTCTGTACAACATTTGTGATGATCAAGAGGTGAAATCGTAGGGGTACTGTGTAATGTTCTGAGAGTCTCTACACTCCTTGGCACAATCACACAAGAGTCCTCCCGGATTGGCCTTTCAGGGATGTCGATCACGGTCCTGTCCCGAAGAGAGTGGTTTTCCTCAGTCACGACTTCTTCTTCTTCTTCTTCTGGCACTGTCACTAATACTGGTTTAAAAGTTACCTTTTCCACGGAACATTTTATTTTTTTAGGATTACAAATCTTTGGCATAGTGTGCCACTTCTTTTGTCTAAGCCTGAAAACCCCAACTTTTCCAGGTACGTACATCTTTCCAGTGAGGGTGTAAGTCACAAGTTACACACACGTCGTCGTACACATCTTCAGTGCCTAAAAGTTGACGAATCTTGTTTTCCCATAGAGGTTGAGACGTATCAAGATGAAAGCGCAAAGCTTTGAGCAGAATGAGTCTCACGTGTACATTTAAAGGGACCACTTTCATGCTTTTTGGAGTGGTAGGTACTGTTCGTAAAGAATCCACAAGGAATCAGCTGGTAAACGAAATCCCAGAAAGGAAGTCACTAAGACACACACTACACGTCGACCCCAATTCAATATACACAGTTCTCGTAATAGGTGTTGGTAATCCTCCACTGTTTGAATAGTGTCATTGATTTCCTTCCACGAAATCTCTTGTATCACGAATGATAAAGGTCGTGGCATAGTAGTCTGTTTTTATACCTCTCTTCTCTTACCCCAATCACTTCTCCTAGAGCGAAAGTAATGAACGTAGTGAGTAATTTCTGACCACTGCCATTCCAGGAAACGGTCAAGAATGTCAATAAAATCTTCAAATGTAAATGGTCTAAAGCGAAATAGTAGAACGAACGCACCCTTGATCCACAGAAATCGGACTTGTTTGTTGACTTTGGTCAATTTCCTCTTGTGAATTTCTCGACACAAAAGTTCTACAGTCACTAATTGAGATTTGGCTCTGGCAAGCCCTGCCAAATGTCCTTGTAGATCTTCTCTTGCAATTCGTTTGGTAATCTTTGAAGATTATTTTTTACATCGGGTTTAAATACTTGTCTAGGGGTTGTCCAACGTTTGACTCCTAGCCCCGTAACTGGTTTCTTACACGACATGGTATGCCCACTTCAATGACGAGGTCCCACTAAAGGTAGGTAGTGACAATCTGGAGACCATCGAGCATGTTCCAGGTGAGCGCAATCTTTCTTCTCCCACTCGTGAAGTGACACACCACAACTGAAGCACTTGACTTTATCCCCTTCGCCCAAGTAGATAAATCCAGCTCTAGCTAATTCTTCGGGGGTAGGTCCTCCCAGATATTTTGGCCATTTTCCTCGAAAAGTTTGGAATCGACTTTCATAGTCACAGTATTCTGGCAAACGCACAGTGAAAGAATATTCGTCTTTCACAGGTTCATTTCGATGAGGGTACGGTGAAATATGTAGGAGTCTGCTCAGTTTTACATGACATCCGTAGGGTGGTAGATGCATG